>JAOPHQ010004050.1:35000-60000 GCA_030340625.1 Merluccius polli
ACACACACACACACACACACACACACACACACACACGCATGCTCTCAGCGACATAGGGGAGAGAGGCAAGTGTGGGCATGCCACTAGCTGGCTTTGAATGAATGTTTGGCCACAGGGCTTTAGTTAGTGTATGTGTGTGCATATGTGTGTGTTTGTGTGTGTGTGTGTGTACTTGTGTGTGTGTGACAGGGAGATTATGACACAAAGGTCTCGGTGGTGTCGAGGTGTGTGTTTATGCATGTGTGTAAGTGTAGCGTGGGGATGTACAGAGCACAGGGTATCAGATCTCCCAGAGACTGCGGTTTTGCCGCCAGCTGCCGGCATGTTCTCTTAAGTATACGAGGAGGGGTGGGGTTGGTTTATGCGAGGGTTTAAAAGGGGAAAGGTCAGGGGATTTTATAAGGAAGTTGCTCAGAGAAAATCTTTGTCGTTTATCGGTTGTACCTTAAATCAAACACCTCTTTTTTTTTTAATTAAATATGTCTATGTGTATATTTAAACGATGTGCATGCATATGCATGCCTACATGTGTATATATGTGCGTGTGTTTCCCAGCTGGGGCTGTGCATCAGTCGGGCGTCTGCATCCGTGTTGAACCTCAACTGCAGCCTCGTCCTGCTGCCCATGTGCCGCTCGCTCCTCACCTGTCTACGAGGAACGCACACGGTATGACCTCTGATCCTCCCGGGAAGAGTTCAGCCAGGAAGAGTTCAGCTAGGAGGTCTTCACATAGGAAGAGCTCAGCTAGGAGGTCTTCACATAGGAAGAGTTCAGCTAGGAGGTCTTCACATAGGAAGAGTTCAGCTAGGAGGTCTTCACATAGGAAGAGTTCAGCTATAGGAGGTCTTCACATAGGAAGAGTTCAGCTATAGGAGGTCTTCACATAGGAAGAGTTCAGCTAGGAGGTCTTCACATAGGAAGAGTTCAGCTAGGAGGTCTTCACATAGGAAGAGTTCAGCTAGGAGGTCTTCACATAGGAAGAGTTCAGCTAGGAGGTCTTCACATAGGAAGAGTTCAGCTATAGGAGGTCTTCACATAGGAAGAGTTCAGCTAGGAGGTCTTCACATAGGAAGAGTTCAGCTAGGAGGTCTTCACATAGGAAGAGTTCAGCTATAGGAGGTCTTCACATAGGAAGAGTTCAGCTAGGAGGTCTTCACATAGGAAGAGTTCAGCTATAGGAGGTCTTCACATAGGAAGAGTTCAGCTAGGAGGTCTTCACATAGGAAGAGTTCAGCTATAGGAGGTCTTCACATAGGAAGAGTTCAGCTAGGAGGTCTTCACATAGGAAGAGTTCAGCTATAGGAGGTCTTCACATAGGAAGAGTTCAGCTAGGAGGTCTTCACATAGGAAGAGTTCAGCTAGGAGGTCTTCACATAGGAAGAGTTCAACTAGGAGGTATAGAGCGTAACAGTGACCGCCCCTTTTGAACAGCTCCGGTGCCGGAAGTAAATTTCCCATGCATTTATCTCGTCCACTTTTCGTAGAATCCTTATAAAAAGAGTATTAAGCCTTTAACCAAGCCAATCGTTCGTTATGGTAGTCGTGACGACCGTATTATGTTTGATTTGGGATGAGTAGTTCCTCACTTGGTCAACAAATAATGTACACAGTCTTGTACCTTTGCCTTTTCCTCCGTTTTCCAAATTCTTTTTATGCCCGAATCAAACATAATATGGTCACGACTACCACAACGAACGATCGGCTTGGTTAAAGGCTTAATACTCTTTTTATAAGGATTCTACGAAAAGTGGACGAGATAAATGCATGGGAAATTTACTTCCGGCACCGGAGCTGTTAAAAAGGGGGCGGTCACTGTTACGCTCTATACACAAAGGAATAGCTCAGCTAGGTCTTCACATAGGACAAAGTTAGCTAGGAGGAGTTCAGCTTGGAGGTCTTCACAAAGGAAGAGTTCAGCTAGGAGGAGTTTAGCATGGGGGTGTTTATCTAGGAGGTGTAGCTAGGAAGAGTTTAGCTAGGAGGTATTTAGCTTGGAGGTGTAGCTAGGAGGGGTTTAGCTAGGAGGAGTTTACGTAGGAGGAGTTTAGCTAGGAGGAGTTTACGTAGGAGGAGTTTAACTAGGAGGAGTTTACGTAGGAGGAGTTTAGCTAGGAGGTGTTTAGCTAGGAGGAGTTTAGCTAGGAGGTGTTTAGCTAGGAGGAGTTTAGCTAGGAGGTGTTTAGCTAGGAGGAGTTTACGTAGGAGGAGTTTAGCTAGGAGGAGTTTAGCTAGGAGGAGTTTACGTAGGAGGAGTTTAGCTAGGAGTGGTTTAGCGAGGAGGAGTTCCTCTAGGAGGTGTTTAGCTAGGAGGAGTTTACGTAGGAGGAGTTTAGCTAGGAGGAGTTTACGTAGGAGGAGTTTAGCTAGGAGTGGTTTAGCGAGGAGGAGTTCCTCTAGGAGGTGTTTAGCTAGGAGGAGTTTACGTAGGAGGAGTTTAGCTAGGAGTGGTTTAGCGAGGAGGAGTTCCTCTAGGAGGTGTTTAGCTAGGAGGAGTTTACGTAGGAGGAGTTTAGCTAGGAGTGGTTTAGCGAGGAGGAGTTCCTCTAGGAGGTGTTTAGCTGGGAGTGGTTTAGCTAGGAGGAGTTTAGCTAGGAGGAGTTAAGCCAGGAGGTGGTTATCAAGGGGATGCTCCAGTAGGAGGTGTTCAGCTGTAAGGTGCAGGACACGGCTGCAGCCTGCAAGGCTAAATACAGGAAGGAGTTAGTAAGGGAGTCTGTAAGAGAGACAGATTGATGGAGAAATGTGTTTTATTGATAAAGGAGTCTGTTAGTTGACCTTTGGTTGATGAGTAGCAGATGTGAGGCAGGCACATGTGGCTATTCCTTCACACCTTGAAGGAGAGGTATTGCAGAATGTCATATTTTTGTAATCACCGGTCCTTACAGTGACACACACTCTCCAAAACACACATGCAGGTATCGAGCAGAAGGACGCGCAGACTGCTTGACAAGAGCAAGACCTTTCATGTGGTGTGTGGAGTCGCCATCTGCATCTTCTCCGGTAACTTGGCTACAAACATATATGTGTGTGTGTGTGTGTGTTGTTTATACGACGAGTGTATGTGTTATAATATGCGCATACACACGTTTTTTAAAAGTTGTGTGTGTGTGTTTGTTTGTATATTTGTCCATGTGCATTTTACATGTGCGCTAAAGTGTGGGAGGGTGGGCAGCTGTGGGTGTGGTGTGGACAACTTGACCTAAGTCAGCATTCCTGGGGTACCATGTGAAATGGATTACCAGTGTGTGTGTGTGTGTGTGGGGGGGGGGGGGGGGCGGCTAGGGTGTGTGTGTGTGTGTGTGTGTGAATGTGTGTCTGTTAATATTTGTGGCGTTTCCTCCACTAATTCTCCTCCAGTGACCTCATCGGGCGGGGGGGGGGGGGGGGGGGGTGCGGGGGTGCGTGTTTCGGGGTCCAGGGTGCTTATTCTGCTTCTATTTCCGCTGCTTTTACACGGGGGGCTCCCAGACATTGTCACACCAGAGGCCAGCCTGAGAAGACATTACCACCCCCGGGCAGCTCTGTATCGGCTGTGACTCAGGCTCTGACTCTCTAGCTGTGGCCATTAGCTGGGTTTCCGCTGCTGGGTAGCCACATGTTGCTTTTGCATCATGTAAAAATCACAAAATGGGATTGGATATTTGCTGATCTGACCGCGACAGTGATAGGCGATATATATATATATATATATATATATATATATATATATATATATATATATATATATATATAGTAGTGGTGGGCATAGATTAATTTCTTTAATCTAGATTAATCTAACTGTAATCTTGGAATTAATCTAGATTAATCTAGATTAAAATGGCTCATTTGAATTCTGTCGAAGGCATTCATAATATGCGTGTGCTACCTAAATAATGACTAAAAATAAGTCTGCACGATTGTTGACGGGGGGGGGGGGGGGCGCGTGATTGTTGACCGGAGGGAGAGGTGCGCGATTGTTGACCGGAGGGGGAGAGGTGCGCGATTGTTGACGGGGGGGGGGGGGGGTTCGCGATTGTCGACGGGGGGGGTCAGTAATGAGGTAAGCCCAGGTAAGCCCGTGCATTAAGGCGCCACTGCCCAGACCTACGACCGACGGGGGGGGGGGGGGGGGGGGTCGCCGGGCAGACGACGCAGCCGTTCCGCAGCCGTTCCGCAGCGCAGCCGTTCCGCGGCGCTTACCTTCCTTGGTGGAGATCCGGTATAGACCCAGCTCCCAACCCAACTTTGAGAATAGATTAACGGCGATAATTTTTTTATCACGCGATAAGAGTCTCGCGTTATCGCAGCGCGTTAACGCCGATAACGGCCCACCACTAATATATAGTGTATAGTTTTTCTGTTCTTTCCTTAAAGGGCCTTTTTTTTGGGACCGGGACAAAAGTCGCAAACCGTGTGTCACTCTGTGGAGGGGATCGTCATGGAAACAAGTTCACAACAGAAAGCAGCAAACATTCGGTATTTTGTTGTGAGCAATCCATTGAATCAAATGCAGATTTTCCCACCCCCGCCGTCTAAAAAAACCCTTAAAGGTTGTCGTAAGGGGTGAAGTCAGCGATTGGCTCAAGACAATGCGCAGTCAGAGATGCTTCATGTACAGAGCATTTGTGAGGGCCCGGCCCACGCAGTCTGGTGAGCAGAGCTCCAGCATGCACACATGTACATTACGTCTCCCCTATATACGACCGCTTGTAAAGAACCTGGTATGTACCATGACATCACTTCTGGGCGCTGTTACCGCTGTTGCTGAATATTCACCTCTCAACCCCCACCCCCCGCCGCCCCGCCATTACCCATCACGCACACACACACACACACACACACACACACACACACACACACACATATATACACACACACACACACACTATCCATCCCCTCGGGGGGGAAGGTTCTGATGTTCTAATTGCAGAGTTCCGAAGCGCTGAGACAACCAGCAAGGAAGGGGGGGGGGGGGGGGGGGGGGGGAGACGAGGGGGGAGACAGGATTTGTCAGGAAAGAGAGCACTCTTGTGTCTCTCCCACTAATTCTATCAGCTGTCGCACACTGTGTGTGTGTCTGTGTGTGTGTGTGTGGGGGGGGGGGGGGGGGGTGGGAGAGAGTGAGTAAGGGGGATATGACTAACTTTCTGCTGAATAGACAAAGAAATGTTTAAACAAAGGTGTGTGTGTGTGTGTGTGTGTGTCTGTGTTTGTTTCTGTGTGTCTCTGCTTGTGGGTCTGGGAAGGTAATCCTTCCCCTTCTGCCTTCTTTGTTTTTCCCCCAGTTGTGCATGTTTCTGCTCACCTGGTCAATATAGTCAACTTCAGTGCCGGCTATTCTGAAGACCTACCTGGTCTCAATCTGGCCCGTTACCGCGGAGAGGTTAGACATCCACAGACACACACATGCACAGACACATGCACGCGCACACAGACACACACACATGTGCACAGACATGCATGCACGCACGCACGCAGACACATGCATGCACACATGTGCACAATCACATGCACGTACACAGATACATGCATGCACACGCACACATACACATACATACACACACACACACACACACATACACATACACATACACAAATACACACAAACACACACGTACGCATACACACACACAAACAGCTCACAATGAGTTGTAATTGTTTTTGTTTTTTGTTTCGGCCAGGATCCTAGGATGATCATTTTGACAACAGGTGAGGTTCACAACAATGTGTGTGTGTGTGTGTGTGTGTGTGTGTGTGTGTGTGTGTGTGTATGTGTATGTGTATGTGTGTGTGTGTGTGTGTGTGTGTGTGTGTTAAAGTGTGTTTATGTGTGTTAATACTGGTTTGTTCTTCTTGTGTTGCCAAGGTAATAATAAGCTGTAAATGTGTTACAGATTAGCGTGGCACTATGCCAAGGAGAGGAGAGGGGAGACATGCTGTGTGTCTACTCTCTTTAGTCTCGCTCCCTCTCTCAACTCCCCATTCTCTTGTAAATGCCTGCATTTTTTGTGTTTACTCTCACTCAGCATTTAAGTATGGGGGGAAAAAATTACATTTTACAACAGGGTTTGCATACTTATTTGTGGAAAACAAACATTTTCTTGTATTGAATGAAAATAAAAGGATTTGATTAAATGAAAATTGATTGTAAGGAACCTTAAGAAAAAACAATCTGGAAAATGGTGCCTTTCTTGTATGTGGTACTAAATGGCCATTGTAGTCACATGTTTGGTAATACATCTTTTGAAAGCAAACCATGTAACTCCAATCACAATACTACTAGATACGTCCCACTAATCAAATCCTATTGGATGATGTGTTTCAGTCCCAGGGGTCACGGGTGTCATATTGGTTGTCATCCTCTTCCTGATGTTCACAGCCTCCTCCTACTGCATACGGTAGGTTTGCAAGATTTTCACCATTGTTTTAAATGCAATAGCACATCACATGTATTTCATTTGCCATTGCATGTTGAGGTAGAAACAGACAATAAAAAGACTATTTGGTATGATAGAATTATTGTCTCAGCTAATTGCAGCTCACTGTCAATACCCTTCTTTGTACAGTGATCTTGAAATGTGAGCCTTTGAGAGAGTGTGTGTGTGTTTGTGTCTATATGTGTGTGTGCGTGTGTGCGTGCATGTGTGTGTGCATATGGCGTGCGTGCATGTGTGCGTGTGTATGCATGCCTGTGAGTGTGTACATGTATGTGTGCCTGCTAGTGTGTGTGTGTGTGTATGTGTGTGTGTGGTTATGCTCCCTTGTAGAAGATGGAGATGATAAGAAGACAGCTCCCAACAGAGCAAATCCTTTCTGAGTGCTCCGCTCATATCTCTGTCATTACCCAGGTCACAGTAGGTCACTATGCTGCTGTTATGTCTGGTGCTTTGGTGTTCAGCGTCTGCTGTGAGCTCCTACTGTGACCAACTCTGATAAGGCCTTGAGTTGGGGGGGCTGAATGCTGAGTAAAATGTGTGGAGTAGCGACCTCTGTTTCATTTGTGTCCAAGCACACAGTTAGGATTCCAACAGCCTCCTAAATGGGCTTGGATCCTTAATGTGATTGGTTCAGTCTGGCTGGTTATATCTTCGTAAAGGTCACAGAGCCCCTGCTAGGGGGGGAATGCAATTACCTTGCATGAGCGAAACTCACGTGCTGCTGTTGTTGGATCCTTTGTTGTGGTGTGTTTATAGGCCGTCATCGTGACGTTGTGATGTGTATGTAACCTAAGCCCTGCTCGGGCCTGGTGTCTTGTTTGTACAGACTAGGTTTGACTCTGAGGCAGTAGACTTAGCATGTGCCTCAACACGCCACGTTGTGATCAAATTTCCCTCCTTTGCCCGACATTTAAATAACCACGCTCAAAACACCTCCGCGTTGTTTCCATAGCACCTATACTGCAAGTCAAAACACTAGGCTAATAAATAGCTAAAGCTAAAACATTAGCTCCAGATGTTGATTAGTTATATGGGTTAGTTAGCGACTCTTTACTTTTACATGGACCTTTCCCTATATTTAAAAAATGGAGAAGCATACAGAGTGTGCATATGTAATATCTGAACAGGATGTCTGGGTGGCTGAGTAGTGGTTTACATGACGACCGAAGCGACGGTAGTATCCTGGAATGTGGTCCAGTCGTTTGAGTTCACACTACGTCATACGAGTCCCTGACCAGTGGTTTGATTCGCCCCGGGTGTGTTCACATTCCAGGTGTAAAACGGTGTCACTATGCACTGTGCTTGTAGTTTGTACTTAACCTGAACTCAAAGGAGATAAAGGAAAAGGGGCTTCAGAACAACTTCAGAGCAAGGTGTGCAACCCCTTTAATTGAATCTGTCACTAGTCTTCCTCCCCTGAGAGGCTGGTCCAAGAAAAACTCCTCTATCTCTACTCCTTCTTTTGTATTTCCTTTTGTTCTCTACTTTACACACAGTGCTGTCTGATATTAGCCTTGTGTGTATTTCCTGTTGAGACTTTGAACTGTCATTTGTTTGGATTATGATTTTGACGTGTGTGTGTGCGTGTGTGTGGTTTGTCTGTTACAGGGTGTCCAACTATGAGATCTTCTGGTACACACACAACCTTTTCATCGTCTTCTACATCATTCTCATGCTCCACATGGTCGGGTAGGTCTGGCCTCTGGCTCCCGAGTCCAAAGTCAAATACACGCAATGAGGATTTTAATAATGACTTGGATCTCCCTATCGTTCTTTCGCAGTGGAGCTCTGAAGTACCAGAGCAATGTAGACGCCCACCCACCGGGCTGTCTCAGTGCCAATCAGAGCAGCCCAGTGCTGCAAGGGGAGGAGCTAGAGCCGGGCAGCGGTGAAGAGAGGAGATGCAAAGAAGAAGCCCGCTTCCACCCCCACTACCCTCAGGTGTGTGTGTGTGCGCGGGTGTGTGTCTGTGTGTGTGTTTTTGTGGTGGAGGAACAGTAGGGGGTGGGGGTACACTTTGAGGGGTGGGGTAATCACAAGGTGTAGGAGGGCTAGCCCGGTTTATTAGAAGTGTGTGTGTGCGTGTGTGTGTGTGTGTGTGTGTGTTTGTGTTTGTGTCTGTCTGTCTGTATGTGTATTTGAGCTTGGGTCTGTGATCCCATGTGTTTTCACGTGATCATTAAGGGTAGAGTAGTTCAATAAAACCCCCTTTAAAGCTGATAGTAATTAGGTTTTATTGTGGCTGTGTGCAATTAGTTGGGCAGAGAAGAACTTTGAGAAAAACAGCACTCACACTGCCTAAAAGTATAGACAGACAGACAGACAGGCGGGCAGGCAGGCAGGCAGGCAGGCAGGCAGGCAGGCAGGCAGGCAGGCAGGCAGGCAGACAGACAAATGGTTTGTAGCAGTGTGTTTCTGTGCAAGTTTTACTGTATTTTTCTTTTACAATTTTGTATGATGTTGATATTCTTTGGTAATTGTTACCCTGTATTTAGTGTTATTTGTGTTTGTGTGTGTGCGCGCACGTGTGTGTATATGTATGTGTGTGTGTGTGTGTGTGTGTGTGCGCGTGTACACGTGTGCCTTTCTAGACATGGATGTGGGTGTCGGGCCCTCTCTGCCTGTACTGTGCTGAGCGGTTCTACCGCTACATCCGGAGCAGTGACCCTGTCACCATAGTGACGGTCATCAGGCACCCCTGTGATGTCATCGAGGTGCGCATGCTGAAGAGGGACTTCAAAGCGCACCCAGGGCAGGTAGTTATCATTATCACTTGACTTTGTAAACTGTAAGCTGTACCTTTTAAGGATATGTGTTACCTGCTCAGAGATCAGGGTTTCTTAACATATGGCATGGGGTGAGCAAAATTGTGGGAGACTCAAGGACAGAGCAAACAACAAACAGTAAAAAAAAAAAAAAAAAAACTGTTCAATAATGTCAGACTGCTGTCTTGTGGCTTAGCGTTCACTGACACCTTTACATCTTCTCAGGATGATTATTTCTCATTGAACTGTTCAATAGTTATGTCTTCATATACTACCATGTCAATTGAATAACTTTGGGTCCCATGTAGAAAGTCTTGCTCCAAACACAGCCCCAGTGATGGCACGCCACATAGACGGTCAACAGTGGGATGACACATTCCTGAGTAGGCACATATGTGAAGACTAAGATATACTAAGATACTAGTATCTATTTCGGCTTATTTTCCCCCTCTTTTTTTCCGTCCTCTCACGTTGTCTTCCCTGAAAAAATCCTGTTGGGATGTGTTGCACCTGCGTGGCCTTGTGCTTTTCACTGTAATCCTCTCCTGTCTGTTCTCCTGTCCGTTATACTGTCTGTTCTCCTGTCTGTTCTCCTGTCTGTTCTCCTGTCCGCTCTCCTGTCTGTTCTCCTGTCTGTTCTCTTGTCTGTTCTCCTGTCTGTTCTCCTGTCTGTTCTCCTGTCTGTTCTCCTGTCCGCTCTCCTGTCCGTTCTCCTGTCTGTTCTCCTGTCTGTTCTCCTGTCTGTTCCCCTGTCTGCTCCCCTGTCTGCTCCCCTGTCCACTCTCCTGTCCGTTCTCCTGTCTGTTCTCCTGTCTGTTCTCCTGTCTGTTCCCCTGTCTGCTCCCCTGTCTGCTCCCCTGTCCGTTTTCCTGTCTGTTCTCCTGTCTGTTTTCCCAGTACATTGTTCTGAACTGTCCAGGGGTCTCGTCGTTTGAAAACCACCCCTTCACACTCACAACGGTAAGAACTGTAGGACATTCCTTACACACGTCACAGTGTCAACACATACAGGCACGCATTAGATACTGTACATGCAAGCATGCACACACACACACACACACACACACACACACACACACATTCCAAAAATAGCAAGTAATTTCCGCTAGCTGGCAAGAAAAATAAAATTCTGTCAAGTTCCCACCACTTTAATCATTGATTGGAACATGATTGACAGCTTGTCCCTCCCATACACACACACAATGCAGACGTGATGTGGAGGGACCTGTCTGGTCTTTTGAAAGGCTTTGAAGAGAGATGCAGGGAATCTCTCTGACAGAGAACAGACAGACCCCTAAGGCTAGCAAATACTGTCTACAGGATGGGATGGTGTGTGTGTGTGTGTGTGTGTATGTATGTGTGGGTGTGTGTGTGTGCGCACTGTGTGACTAATTGTCTGTTCTGGATATGCAGTGTCCCACAGAGGAGAAGGAAACCTTTGGTATCCATTTGCGAATTGTTGGAGACTGGACTGGTGAGTCATGCGCGCGCACGCACGCACACACACACACACACACACACACACACACACACACACACACACACACACAATCAAACTTAGACAGACCCATGTCTGTTACAATGGTGATGGATGTGCAACTGTGCAATTGGCTTTGGTCTCCCTGTCTATCCTCCCACAAACAGCTGTGTGTGGGTGGGTGTGTGTTTGTATGTATGTACATGTGTGTGTGCGTGTACATGCACGTGTGTGCGTGTGTACACGCACGTCCAGCATTTCCGCTTCCTTGGCCTGGAGCACTCGGTTAATGTCAGGCTGGGAAACTCCTTTTCCCATAGGAGTGTGATAAGGCTCGACCCCAGCCCCTCTCCACAGCTGCATACACACTGTGATTAATACAACAAGCCGAAGACACATGTAATAGACCCTTTTCACAGAGGCATCGCCGTAGGACAAACACAGGTGTCGCTCATAATGCTACTTATGGGTATGCTTTTTTTTATGTACCAGGGCACGGGTAGCAGACTAAACTAGTGAAGATAACTCACACTGGCCATGGACCATGTGCACTGGTACATGAAAGTAGCAGACCCATAATTAGTGTAGGGAGTGACACTTGTGTTTGTCCTACGATGACACCTCTGTGAAAGGGGTCTATTGTTTAAATGAAAGGAAGACAGTTTAGGAATCATGAAATGATCTGTGGTTCAATGGGTGTACTGTACAGAAATGCAGCATAAGGCAATTATGATTTGGCAAATTAGGAAAAAAAGCGTAATATTGTGCACTCTCTTCTTCTTTACAAATCATTGATGTTGTATAGAATAATGTCTGATCACACACTAAAGACCACTGTTCAAGAGTTTATTTAAACTTAAATGACCAACAAGCCCCAAATAACCAAATGTGGTGTGTGGGTTAATGGCTCAGTGGTCTCAAATGTGTGTGTGTATTTATTTGTGTGTGAATTATATATGCAGTGTTGTGTGTGGAAATGCAGCAAAAGGCACATGGCTAGTGGTTAGCCATGCTGCCAAGCATGGCTGTGAGCGCCGGTCTGTAGAGAGCCAGCGAGAGAGAGAGGGAGAGAGAGCTGGCAGGCAGACAGCTCCTAAATAGCCCTGCCTGGCCTTAGGTGTTTCTCATTTAGCTTACGACCCCACACAAGTAGGACTGCGAAACAAGACGACAGCAACCAGGGTGGTCACTATAGAAGTGTATTTTTAATATTGGTGGGAATAATCAACAACAATGTGAATTAAGCCTCTCTCCTCTTCTTTCCTCTTCTCTCCTGATCTTCTTCTCCTTCTCAACAGAGAGGTTCACAGAGCTGTTGCTTCCTAAACCAGGGGTGGAGTCTGAAATACTTCCCATGGTGCAACAGAGAAGATACCCTAAGTAGGTCTAAATCTGTCAAAGTATACACCCCCCCTCTCTCTCTCTTCACTTGTCTGTCACTTTCATTCTCATGCTCTCTATCTGTGTGTGTGTGTGAGATTGTGCATGTTTTCAGAAGTATAGCTGTGACGAAGCGCAATCGTCACTAGTCGAGACTGACTAAGCGGCACGGCATGAGGCGCCGACAGACTTTATTTTAGAAATTGCATTGGACATTTGCGCATGTTATATACTGTGTTTTTCTGTTAAGAATCACACAAGTAATTTAATTGCTCTACTCTCTGTTCATTTGTTTGCCGGCACATTTACAGTTTTCAGATCTTATCTGTACATTGCTAGCGTTATACTCCTTATACATATCAAGCCATAACAGTCATTCTCGTAACAGTAATAATCAATGGTCTCGTCAAACTGTCATTCAGGAGTTCCCCACATTAAAGGGCGAGTCTGTAGTAACTTCCTGCATTTATGTCACAGGATGGTGCCGGTATTTTAATGTGACTTCCATATCATGCCTATGATATGAAAGTCAAAGAACTGAATCAAGTGGTAATAATAATAATAATAATACATTTATTTTCTATTGCGCCTTTCAATGACCCAAGGACGCATAACACAAAAGAAAGGGGAGGAATACAGCAGAGACACAAGGAGAGTGGAGGAAAAAAACCATATCCCAGCCTGAAGTCCGGGGGGGGGGGGGGGGGGGGGGGGACTACAGATTGGGCACAGGAAAAAAAAACCTCAGCAGAGCACATAAAACAGTACACTTAACAACTTAATAATGTGGTGGTAATGTGTTGTTATTATGTTGTGGCAATGTATGATACTTTAGTTATGAGTTTTGGCTGGTTAAGCTTGTTATTTATGTTAATTGATTTATCGATTTATTTGGTTTAGCTTATGGGTCGAGTGGTTTTCATTGTGGGGGTGATTGTTGGTGATGGGGAGATCACAGCTGACTCAGGTCGCGAGTCAGGGCAGTTAGTCCAGTGTTTATATAGGCCTATTACCCATGTCAGCCTTTGACATTTATGTATATTATTAGTTTGTCATTTGTCATTGCTTCAGCATTTTAAATAAAATCTCATAAACGCAACTTCAACGGCGGGCTTGAACCTCAATTGGACCACAGACAACAATACCCTACGAAAATAGCTGACATGATTTCTCATGCCCAGAAACACACATAGGTCAAAGTTTGGGACCTTTTGACCCCTGACCTGTTGCTCTTCCTCTGCTTTGAGTTGGAGAGTACAATAGATACTGATAGACGTGATCCAGAGTTTGTTCTCTGACACACAAAATAAAGGCTGCACCATCAACACACACACATTCTCTTTGTTCTTTTGTTCTTGTTATTATATAGTATCTAGTTTCTATAATACAGTTTATTATATAGTTTCTAGCTGTGTAAGACAGCTGTGTGTGTGTGTGTGTGTGTGCGTGTGTGCGCGCGCACGCGTAGTGTACTGAAGAACCACCACCATATTGTCTGTGGAAATCCAAATACAGGATGTCATGTTTATTTGCTTATGTACGACCCAGAGGAGGAAGTTGTATTGTACACTGTAATCTCACCCTTCTCTCCCTCTCTCTCACTGTACATGTGTATGTGTGTGTGTGTGTGTGTGTGTTTGTTTGTGTTGTTAACTTTCATGTCTTTATACTGTCCGCTTGTGTTTTTATACTGCCTGACTGTGTTTGGTGCTGTTGTCCCCTCTCTTGTTGACCAGGCTGTGTGTGGACGGTCCGTTCGGCAGTTCCTCAGAGGAGGTGTTTAACTACGAGGTCAGTCTTTGTGTGGCAGGCGGAATTGGAGTCACACCATTCGCTTGCGTTCTGCACGCTCTTCTGTGAGTGGCTACCTCTCCAGTCCGTCATCCAATAGAAAAGGGGACCCCCTTGTACTAAATAGTATTTCTGGGATGGTTGTGGATACACTAAGAACAGTATATAAACTGGTTTAAATGGCATTCCTCCTCCTCTTAATTTTCTCTGTGTGTGTCTGTCTGTCTGTCTGTTTCTTTCTCTCCACAGTGATGGCTGGAGGCAGTTCAGGCTGAGGAGGCTGTACTTTGTGTGGGTCTGCAGGGAGCTGCAGTCCTTCTACTGGTTCTCAGAGCTGCTGTGTGCCCTGCACCACAAGGTGAGGACCTTGGTTCTATAGGGAAGCTCTTCAGGGCTGTTTGTAGACATAGCAACTGTTGTTTTGAGGTTGTGCCTATCGCCATCTTGTGGCTGCTAAGTGAGATCTTTAGAGGTCAGTGTAGAATGATGATATGCCAGTTGGCTTGATGCCTCCTGCCAAGATATGCCATGCAATTTATGGTTTAATCATTTTAATAATTATTTGGTTTAATCATTTGAAAACAAAACATTTACATAATGAATGAAACAAAAACAACTAACAACACATTTTAGTATGTTGTACAACATTACATTAGAGGGAACAAAATGAATGAATTTGAGTAACACGACTCTAGTTTACATATCACATCCAACACATACTGTTGCCTCAATTAACAAAGTTGTTTTGTTATGTAGCTCTGGCAGGAGAACCGACCCGACTACTTGAATCTGAAACTGTTTGTCAGTCAGACAGAAGACCTCCAGGTAGGAAATGTGTTTCATTAATTGAACCTAATGTATTCCTTCTCTGTATATGTTAATAATATACATAATAGACAACATACATACATCTGTTGATTCAATCGGCAACCACTAGGGGGCAGTCTAAACCTTCTAGAGGGCAACACAAGATCCTTTGAAATTCAAGTTGGCATGTCAAGTTAGCTTCTCTCTCCGTCTTAATTTACATAAAACATGGTAGTGTTTGAAAAGTGACAGCTCAGGCTGACAGTATTGCGGTGAGTCATGGAGCAGGCGCATGACTACATGCTAGTATTTCCTTAGAAGTGAATTGATAATTGATTCAAGGACACTGTCTGTAACTGATGCTGTCATTTTCCATCTGGCTCTGTCTGTTCCTGCTCTCTGCATCTCTCTCTCTCTCTATAGAAACACATTCCGTCGGCTGTGTGTGGTGCGTGCATGTATGTGTGTGTGTGTGTGTGTGTGTGTGTGTGCATGCGCGCGCATGTGCCACTGTGTTTGTGTGTGTGTACACTCGGTTATGTCAGTATAAGTCAAGTTTAATTGTTTAGATATTCCCCTTTTTATTTGTTCGAAAGGGCAGATTTTCTGTACAACTTAGTTGGCAAGAATACGCTGGGGGCGAGTAAGAAACCTTTGAGCTTCAAAGTTGAAGTTGACAAACAAATAATGAGTTTAGATTAATGAGAAAGTGGGCTATCGAGCCACAATGAAATCCATCAGGGAGGTCTTCATAGCTCTACTTGTCTTAGTCATATTGTGAAGGGATGAAGTGCTGGCAAGCAGCAATATAAGCTTAGGCTAAATGTATTCATCCAGACTTTCACAGTCTCCTCTGTGTTGGTGGTGGTGGGGGGGTGGGGGGTGGGGAGGGGTGGGGGGGTCTGCACCATCTTCCTCCACTCTGCGCCGCCTCGAGATGGCAACATTTTCCAGCGTGACTCAACTGTCAAAATCAGAGGTGCTCTTAAACGAGACGTTCCTTTTTTAATCACCTTGCAGACAGTCGCGAGAGAGAGAAAAAGAAGATTTGCAAGGTTTTTTATCGATCTCATTCCCACCAGCGGACTCGTGCCAAGGCTGCACTTCTAACTGGAGGTTTCAGCAGAGTCTCACTTTGTTGGTCAGGGACAAATGACTCACTTGCCGTGTTCGAATTGGTCCACAAGGACTACCCTCCGGTCTGGACGGTATTGTGCACTATTTAGGGCCATTTTATAGTGTCTGAGTGTTCAAAACTTTATACCCATAATGCACCGTTAGAGTGTACAACCGATGCACACTTAGTTCTGCACTATAACCCATGATGCATTGTCATCGGATTCATCCATTCCAATAGGGATGGTCGGCACATTACGTTCTTCACGTCTAACACACGTTGGCTTATTTATTCGACCAAGACATGTCACGCCGATAGATTTCCGCCACATAATTAGTGTCCGAATTGCCCCTATACTTGTTCCCTAAGTAGTGTACTATATAGTGTTCACTATATAGTACACAGCCACTGCAACTGCAACTGCACTGACTTGCAGTAGATACTGACATTTGTGAGTTACATTGAATCAGAAGCTCAAAATTAAATATATATAACTAATTTAAATCATCGTATATTCTCCATTCTTCCTTCTCTGCTGCAGAGCATGTCTGAGGAGAAGTACCGCCCCCTCAGTTCGAGGCTCTCGATTGGTCGACCCCGGTGGAAGCTTCTCTTTGATGAAATTGGGAACGCCAATAAGCAGTGAGTAGGATGGGAGGATACATCCAGGTATAAATGATGGGTCTGATGTCAATCTACATATGTGAAGCTTAGCTTATTTATTATTAAGCTGATTCTTATATGTACAGGTCTGTACAGTACTGCACAAGACAATTTCCTTTTTTTGGCTAGTGCTTCAGATGTGAATACATCTGTGCAAATCTGCCTATAATAATAATGATATTAATGTGTATATGTGTGTATACATGTGTATGTATATATATATATATCCGACTCTCATATAAAAAATGTTCGTACAAATAATTTGGTCATCATATATTCTTGCACGATTTTGTATGTTGCACCATTTCACTTTTGTGTGTGTGTGTGTTACAGTAAGCGTGTGGGAGTGTTCTGCTGTGGACCAAAGGGCATCTCGAGGACTCTCCACAGGCTGTGTAACTCCAGCCGTTACACTGGAGTCACTTTTGAATTCAACAAGGAGTCTTTCAGCTGAGACGGTGGTTACATCATCTACCGTTGGTCACGAGTTACATCACCTACCATTGGTTAATAGTTGCGTCACCTACCATTGGCTGTTGATTGAATATATCCCAGACATAAATACGCTCAGGGCATAAACACTACATGGTCCCTGGATAGCGTATTCTGCGGTTTCTGTTTGAAATATCAAACATGAAAAGGAAAATGATTTAATATGCTGAGGTCAAACTCTGCTCAACCATTCTGGCTTGACTGTTCCCCAGAAGCCTTCATTCTCGTCTCCTCAACCCAAAGCAGCAGCAGGCTGGTTTAAAATGTCTGCATAGTTAACTAGTTTGACCTATGACCCTCACACACCTGAAGCCCTGGCATTCCTCAGCGAGAGTGTGCACCATCCCAGCTACACTCCAGCCTTATCAGATGTGTAAAAAGACGAATAGCCAACAACAGCTCATACAGAAGGGAGATATTCTCCATCCAGACAACAAAACATGTTAGTACATAAAAAACCCATAATGTATACAATAAGGAAGTACTTCAGTACTGCAGAGAGGTAACTGTGGTGTCCGGAGAAAGCCGATTCAATGCAAGTCCATTTCTTGACTAGCATTACTTGCATGTAATGTTCATCTCTACCTAATATATTGTCATTTTCATCACACCAAACGGGGGCCAGGAGAATAGAACTAATGATTTGATTGGTTGTTGAGACCATCATTCACTCCTTTCCTGTGTGGTTATTGGCTTTATCCTGTGGAATATCTGCTTTTGTTTTCCGCTTTACCAAAAAAAGTGTTTATTTGAATGTACAAGTTAAAAAAAACAAGCTCAAGCCAGTATTCTTAGGTAGTTTGTATTTAAATGTATTTATATTTTTGACACTTATTTGTGTACAGGATGTCATGTGATGAATTCTTCTTCCTTCTTCTTTCCCTACATCATGCTTTCAGATGAACTAAAGCCAATTGATTTTTCCCAATTGCAATTCCCAATTCATATATTGAAGAAAACATAACTACTTATCTCTAGGTTTTCTAACAGATTCCCAAAAACTATATGAACATTAGGATACTTTCGACAAAACATTTTTACATATATTTTTGTAAACCACTGAAAAATAGCTTTGTCATTACTTGTTAAAGTTTGTACATCACAACTGTTATTCCTTTAAATGACCCTAAACCTCACCTTACTTATCTTTTCAAATTAGTATTTTATTTTATGTACTCCTATGGTCTATTTTGATAACTGTTCCTAGAGCAGAGCAAAACAAGAACATGTCTATTTATTATGGATTTGTAATAATAAATTCTGCACAAATTGTTGTACCACTTTGGCTAATACAGGCAATGAGCATGTTGTCATATTTCAAACATCTATTTGCTCCTAAATAAGAGTGCATGGATGTGTGTGTGTGTGTGTGTGTGTGTGTGTGTGTGTGTGTGTGTGTGTGTGTGTGTGTGTGTGTGTGTGTGTGTGTGTGTGTGTGTGTGTGTGTGTGTGTGTGTGTGTGTGTGTGTGTGTGTGTGTGCGTGCGTGCGTGTGCATGGTTGTGTAGAGACATTTCTCAGTGTAGGTTACAGTGTGTCCTTCCAAAGCCTTGTGTTTCCACAGCAGGACTTGGCTTTAGTTTACCATAACAATGACCAGCAATGAGTGGCGTAAAGACAACAAAAAAATATACTTAGATAGAAAAACTTCATTGCTCGTACAAAGTCCACCTTACTGATGGTAGAGGACTGATCACTGACAGTGGATTCAGATTCATGTTATTAAGGATCTCACTCAAGTATGAGATGCTTCACAGTTATTTATCTGACAATTTCAATGGAGTAGCAGCTGTTCATGCAAGTGTTTATGTTGGGTAATACCATTACTCAGAAAGCCTCCTGGTGGTCAGAGTCAGGCAGGTAGTAGATTTTACCGACTTTGGTTCTATTTCAAACTTTTCGTTTTTTTTTACAGCGATAGACGAGGCTTGAACCTGAAATAGCACCAAGTAAAACAGCAACATACATCACGACAACCAAACCCACTGAAAGAACAGCACACCCTTTGACTTTGAGTGCATTCATTTACAAAATACATTCAGTAAAATCAAGGTCACTTCAGCACAGTGGACTCACAGGAGAAAACTGAGGGATGCTCTTGGAACAGAGTCAAAATAAAATAGAAATTAAAATAATACATTACTGAAAAAATAAGTTGGCTTTAGGTCAAGTAAAGAGAGTCAAAGAAAAGTCACTGAGGAAAGGTCACATTTTTGTAGCATAGTATTTCGAATATGCCAGCAACCTACTTGGCATACTTAAATATAACCAATGATGATGTCCTTAACTATAGTGCTATGATTTATATTAAAACGACTGCTTCTAACGTACCTCACTGGCTGGGGCAATAGGCTGCTGATCCTGATCACTAAGATAAACATTAAAGACGTATAAATGGTGGAAGTATAGATACAATCATCACTTTGGAGCCTTTGGATGTGTTCATTATCCTTGGTGGAGCCAATAAATTACATATTCAGGAAACCCAATCTTCCCCTGTCCTTTCATTCTCAGTAGGGACTAACTGTGGTTAGCAATTGCAGTAGTAATAGCTTTTCAAAGAATAGATGGATCCGACTCTGATCTAATTTTATCTGCTGCGCTATTGGGAGATTAACCCTATAAGGGAGTGTAACATTTCTCTGAATACTTTAAACACTAATGGAAAGTCCATGTGTCACTGTTGCAAATGAGTGTACTCGATATGTGTGCACATCGACACGAGTATGTGCTGCTTGCATATGCATGTGTGTGTGTGTTTGTACTAGTGTGCTTGCTACAATGTGGTCTGGTACGAAGCAGATCCTTCCTCCGAGCTGCTGTGCAGGAGTGGCTGCCTCTCGCCGTAGATGGACCCCAGCTTCCGCCTCTGGCTCTGTTTCCTCTTCCTTAGCGCCACGGCGATTAGCGTGGCGACCAGGGCTGTGACCAGCGCCCCCAGTATACCTGCACCCAAGATCCACTGCCAGATGTTCTGGGCCTGCTGGAGGTAGGGAGTCAGAAACTCCTGGACGAACCTCTGGCCTATTGGGACAGAGGACCCGGGTCAGCAAAATGCGCTGAACATATTTGCGCAAATACATACAAATATGTGTCTGGGTGTTTTTTTGCATATCAAAGTAGTATTATAGTATGCTTTTTGGCGTGCACGTGTGTGTGAGGTTTAGGAGGCTTTTTTGCTCAAGGTATACTGAATCGAGGACATCATGGCAGAAGCATACTGGATTCTAGGCCCACCGTGTGGGCATGGCTGTGGTCATGTTGTTTTTGTGATCAATTCCTGTGCTTTGTTTGAGTGTCCTGTGCTTTGTCTGGTCTGTTTCATTATTGAGTCTAACCAAGTCTCGCTCTGAACCCTCCTGGGGGGAGACTTGTTCAGACACAACAACAAACACACAGGGGATCAAGAGAAAGGTGTCCAAGCAAATGCTTTTATTTCTCTCTCGCCATAATGTTGTCAGACACTAACAATTGGAGGGCGTACATTGACGGGGCGCCTTGCCCCTATAGGTTTATTGTGCAGCTGTCGCCGCCTCGCTCAATCCTAGACCAATTGCACACAAAAAATGTTGCCCCTGAGACCCAAAAACGATGGGAAAATAGGGTTCAGGTTGAGAAATGGTTATCCTTTAAGGACAGCGTTAAGAGGGGGGCGTCAACCTCTGCAGCCGATTGGCTGAGCCTCAGCCAATCGGACACCGAGTGCCGTATTTCCAAAGTGGACACCGTTTTCATTGACGTAAAAACGTCTTGCGTTCAAATGTCAACTAACTCCAAAGCAGCATACATTATTACTATATTAATGTTTTCATTTAATTCCATTAACTAATCCATTGTAGAAATGTCCAAAACGGCCCTTGCTCGGCGTCGGCGGCTCCGAAATCTCGAGACAAAGCTGGAGGAAGTGAGCTCGCGAGATTTCGGCTTCCCGGTACACGCGCACGTACACGCCAAAAAGCGTACTGTAATACTACTTGTGCGTGTGTGTGTGTGTGTGTGTGTGCTTACCAGGGGTCCAGCAGATAGGCGTATTCATATCCCAGCACCTTGTTGGTGACGAAGTAGTCCCCGTTCCTGTAGAGGGACATGAAGGGCACCATGTAGTAGCCGTCGTTGTGTCCGATGGGGGCGTTGCTTCGGGGGTAGTGGGTGCGCGGGGGGCTGTGGGTCCTCAGCCAGCGCTCAAAGATACTGCGGGATTATAAAAACACATTTTAAAAAAAAGGTAAGAGAAGGTGATATTAATATATTACGCATGTACAGATTTGAAGGTGCGGTGGCGCATTTTCTTTTTTGACCGCTGTGTTTTGTCTTTTGCCTTTCTTCCTCCGCACGAGGACGGCGAGAGATATTCACGCGAGAGTACATTGCGTTGCTAGCTGTAAATATCGGAGGCCCGTCTTCTTTGCTGTTCACTTCACAGGCGTGCCGTTATTTTATCGTGCGCGCCGTTATTTTATCTCGCGTGCCGTTATTTTATCGTGCGTGCCGTTATTTTATCTCGCGTGCCGTTATTTTATCTTGCTCATTGAATGGCGACTGCGTTGGGAGGGTGCTTGCACGAGCTTCGACGTCAACGCGGATGTAAACAAAGTAAAACCAAACTTTGATGAAATGACTTGGGACGCTACTTTCTACTTTCGCTATTTTCTCCTGCGACTGGAGGTGGAGCCGTCATTGCAACTGTAGAAACACAGTTAACTCAAACCACAACTCTTAAAACAAATCGCGGGACAAATCCACCACTGCGTCTTTGCCAAATATGGAAATGTTGCAAAGCATTTCGCAATGAAAAATGTGCTCGCAAATATGCTTCTATCTGCATTTGACTTTTCTCAGTGGCCTTCTGCTATCTGCTCTCCTCCATCTTTCTATTCATATTATCTCTCGTTTGTTTCTGTTTTCCTCTTTCCATTCATCGTGCCGAATCACCTTCACATTTTTCATTTATTCATCTATTTAAAATACTACTGTAGAAAATCCAAATTTTTTTTCCTTCAG
The DNA here is from genome assembly GCA_030340625.1 of Merluccius polli. Lineage (NCBI taxonomy): Eukaryota > Metazoa > Chordata > Actinopteri > Gadiformes > Merlucciidae > Merluccius > Merluccius polli. The sequence continues at coordinate 56,909 of JAOPHQ010004050.1, forward strand.
AAAATCAAAAAGATGCTGTTGATAGCACAAGCAAAAAAGTGAAAAGTGAAGAATGATTTTTATCTGGTCCAATTTCTAATAATTGCAACATTATGTTGTTTGGTTTGTATCCCATTTTACTTCTATTTCCGAATGTTTCAATCTAAAAAAATAAAAATAAAAAAAAAAAATATATATATATATATATATATATATATATATGGATGGCAAGCCTAATCATGCCCCAACATTGGACTCTGAATGCTGACTTGTAGAGTGAACGCTACTGTTTGTGAGCACATGTGTTTGAACATGTGTGTGTGTGTGTGTTTTACCAGTGCACCGTATCACAGTGTCATACGGGTCCATGCGCTACCTGTCTATGAAGGCATGGTGCAGCAGGAAGATGGGGTCGTTGGCGGAGCCCTGGACAGAAGACATGGAACCGTTCATGAACATATGTAAGGCGTTGTGCATGGTGCTCTGGCCAGTGATGGCCATGCCCGTCTCTGGGTTGGCAAAACCTGCAGGGAAGAAAAGGGAGGGAAATCACGTCTACTGAGGCAACAAGCTATGAACAAGCCTGGTTAATGCTAATTTTAAAACAGCTAGGGGGCGTTGTATCATGGCCTCAAGTGGCCTATTGCCTATACGTGGTTAGCATTGGCTGTGACAGGGGAGACCGGTGCGGTTCATCCCGGCATCAGACGCAGCTGTAAGAGGTGAGTGAGACTATTGGGAGGTGATGTGATTGAAAGGCTGTGAAATCATGTGTTCGCTCTAGCAGCGAGGCTGGGTCCTCAGGCGGAGGAACCCGCCAACTCCTGAAAAGGAGAAGAAAGACACGCATTGAAGCCCGGCAAAGTTCTTGTTTGTCTTTGTGGTCATGCTGCTAACCACCGCCGTTAACTTTTGCTTTTCCGTGAACTTTGTCATTTCCTGCCTTTGAACTCTACATGTACGGTATGGGAACCACACAGTGCAAAACAAAAATCGTTTGTTCAATATGGTTAAAGTAGCCAGCAAAATAATTGGCACACAGCAGCGTTCTTTGGCAGATATGACAGACAAGTTTTGTGAAAGGCACAGTCGATCTTGGCCAGCTCTGACCACCCACTCCACCCAGAAATTTGTCATTCTTATCCCTTCTTGGTGGAGATACAGATCTAAAAAAAAAAGGGGTAGGGTAAAAAGCAATAGGTTCACATTTTCCTTTGTTCCAAGTGCAATAAATGCTCTTAATTTGCACTAAACCTTGACTGCATACTTTTAACAAACAGATATATTTTTTCTTTGGTTGTTTGCTGTAATTGTTGTGATTAATGTCCCATGTCCTCTTTATATTTTGTCTGTTTTTGCCCTCTACTACAAAGACTTCATTGTCCCTCGAGGGACAACCGCCTCGGTCCAGGGTCACTTACCTTCCAATGCGTTCCTGAAGCTCCTGTTGGCAAAGCGGTCCAAGGTGTCCGTCTCGTACTCGGTCAGGCTGACCACCGCGTCCACGTCGGCCGTGGTGGGTAGGCGGGGCACGCGCCCTCGGTCATGGTTGCCAGGGTTACGCAACAACGGACCCTCCGCTGTGGCTTTGCACAACTCCTCTCGGTTGTTGTACTCCTCTGGTTGGGTGCATATGACCTGAGAACGCATGCATATGTGCCGCACATGAACATGTGAGCGCACACACACAAGCACGAACACACAGGCATACACACACGCACGCGCACGCAAACACACACACACATGTACAAAAACACACATATGCGTACACACACACAATTATAAGTACACATACAATGGGTCTTAATATGAGAGAGAACAATGTGGTTTTATACATGGTAAATACAAGGTACATCAAAGCATAACCAAAGAATATGTTCTTGAACAGCAATTTTAATTTAACATTTCTGGCAGAAATTTGGTGCTACTACTTTTCGGTTTTGATCAAGTCACATTCTGCACTGAAGTATCAAAAGCCAATTTAAATCCGAGAATTAACATTTGATTTCTCATTCTCACAAATGTATACCAATTGTATATCTCTCTGTCCCTCTCTCTCAGTCGCTCTCTGTCTCACACACACACACACACTCACACACACACACACACACACACACACACACACACACACACACACACACACACACACACACACACACACACACACACACACACACACACACACACACACACACACACACACACACACACACACTGTCCCCTACCTTCCAGGAGGAGAACACTGAAGCGGGGCTGATCAGGTTGGGGTTGAAGTTGCTGCGGCCACCCATCAGAGCGTCGGTGCACACGTCGCACGCCTGCGTGTCCCTCCAGTCCCAGTAGGGTATGGTGAAGTTGAAGTCCCCCGTTATCTTCCGGATCTCGTGCTCCCAGAGCAGCAGGAAGACGCGGTGCCAGGGCAGGAAGGCGGCCGACTCGTGGGCAAAGTCGATGTCCCGCCACACGTTCCCCGGCCCGCCCAGGAAGGCGTCCCGCGACACGTAGTAGTGGATCCAGACGAACAGGTCGTAGGTGTTGATGTCGGAGAACATGGGGTTCTCCCCGTCCGCGCCCATCTCCGCCCTGGTCGCCGTGGCGATCACGTAGTCGGCGTTGATGGTGTTCTTGGCCAGGTTCAGGTAAGAGATGAATTTCTGCTGCTCGGCGACCGACAGCGTCAGGACGTTCCGCCGCACCGACTCCCGGTACTCGCCGCAGCCGGGGCCGCGGTAGCCGAAGCGGCACTCGCCGCAGTTGAAGCCGTCGTACTTCCCGGCGCAGCGGCACGTGCGGTTGAAGAAGGCCAGGGGCCACCGCTCCCTGTCGTCGATGTCGCTGTGGGGGTACTGGGGCCCGTAAGGCTCCTCCGACACCTCCACCTCCGTGCAGAAGCCCCGGCCGGACATGGCCCCGCACACCGAGCCGTCGCCCTCCCACACCGGGCAGCACTCCTTGGTCCTCAGGCCCTCCGAGGTGGCGCACAGCCGGGGGAACTGAGCCACGCAGGGGCCGAGGAGCTGCGCCAGCGCCACCACTGCGCACACATACAGGCCCCGCGTCACCATGGTACTGGGAAAAATGAGAGCCGCCAAAAGCAAGAACCGAAATGTCTC
>JAOPHQ010004050.1:65000-67500 GCA_030340625.1 Merluccius polli
TGGTATTTGTGGTCAAAAGACAACCAGCCCCGTACATTATCTGCCACGTGTCTATGGAAACTGCGTGTGTCCAATGTTATGGTGAAAGACCGTTCAATAATTGATTTTAAGACTGTGACATTGACTTTTGTTCTGTTGGCAAGGGGAGTGTGTACTGAAGCCACTTTCAGCATCCAGAGGTGTGGCTGAAAACAACATTTGACAACATGAACATTAAAATAACATTCGACAACACGAAATTAAAAAATTAAAAAAACGTTTGACTTGAGGTTTGCACTGGCAGATTCAAGCTCACACACAAACCCACACGCATGCACACACACACACACACACCACACACGTATGATGTCCTTCAAGCCAATGTGTCACCTTACCTGTGGTTGCAGGTTTTAGCCAACCACGCTAGCTGGCTGTGTGTATATCTGCCCACGCAAAGGGTGTCTTTGTACTCCAATATACACAATTGACCTGCCTGTAGCAACATTTTTTTTGTCGATTTCACAGTATCTACATTCAAAAAGCTGGTGGTTTAGGGCAGACAGTTTCTGAATTTTCATGTGTAAATACACTCGGCCCGAGTCCCGTCCATCCCACGCTCTGCCGTAACCCAGTTATTGATTGGTTTCCGTCGAGCGGATAACTGTCTGTGGTGGTGGTGCTCCAAAGATGGAAGCTTGTTGGGTTTTCTTGCCTACTCGTCCCCATTCGCTACGTGAAAAACACAAACATTTGCCAGGCCACTTACTATTATTATATTACTAAAATGTTGTATTTAGTTTTAGTCAAATATGATTAGTCAAATGTAGACCTTTCACCATCAATAGTTCTTGTAAGTGCGTGTGTATGTGTGGGAAGGGGGGCGGAGGGTGGTTTGAAAATTATTCAAATTGCTGTAATCCTATTAGATTGTCAAGTGGCACTACACTCACTTCCCCTTCAGAACTCAAACTCCCACAATGCAAAGGGTCACATAAAATGATACTACACTTCTGAAAATGTGACAGAAGTTGTGACATGTGACGTATCGTTTTTTCCACGAAATAATGTAATATATCTGTGCCAAAGCCAGAGATCGTTAATACAGGGAGAGGGAGGGAGAGAGAGGCAGAGGGGGACAGGGAGAGGGAGATGTCAGGGTTAGTAACCTATCACTGAACCAGCTAAAGCTGTCAGAATCAAGCCTGTAAGTGTAGAGAAAACAAGATGGGCCTCCACTGCATTCTCTATCTCCCTGATTAGTGTGTGCGTGTGTGTGTGTGTGTGTGTGTGTGTGTGTGTGCTGTGTGTATTTTGTCCTTTTAATGGTCTACTAATCCCACTTGCATTTGGCAGGCAAATTAATCCAAGCCTTGTCATGGCCAAGCTGTAAAACCCTTTCTATACCAGATTTGTACCCCCCACCACCGGTTGGTGCGCACGCACACACACACACACACACACACACACACACATTCACTCACTCTTACTCCCTCCCTTCACCAGTCCTCTATCGACACCCGTCTCCAGATGGCATCTTGGAGGTAGGTGTGATATTAAGAGTGAGCGAGTCTGTGTGTGTGTGTATGTGTGTGTGTGTGTGAGACAGAGAGAACGAGACAGAGCGAGAGAGAGAGGGGGAGGGAGGGAGAGGGAGAGAGGAAGAGGGATGGAGAGGGACAGAGGGGGAGAGAGAGAGAGAGAGAGAGAGAGAGAGAGAGGGGAAGAGAGAGAGACAGAGAGAGCAAGAGAGAGAGAGAGAGAGATGGGTCCCTGGCCTTCGCGCCTTGCCAGAGTGCTGTTGCACGAGGGCGAAAGGAGCACAGTAAGGGGACGTCTGTGGTTGTCATGGTGAAGAATGGATTATCCACCGTCAGCATGATGTCCTGATGGACGCGTGAGGGAGATGTCTTCGTAGCAAACAAAACCCAAAACTAAAACATTGATCTACGTCCTGCCCCGTGAAGGTATGGGCCTTGAACTTTCTATTTAGCCCAATGCGATGGTAATGCATTCATATTTGACCAATGTAAAGCAATCCTTCCCCATATCGTATCACAATGATTAGGTTTATACCAGAGACATTACCACTGCTTATCATTGGTCTGTTAATGCAATAACTATCCACATTATCTCATCCTTACACATCCACACTCAAACACAGAAAAAAGATGATAGATCATCGATCGAAAATTGCTATTTTGCCTATTAGCCTACTACGGTACCGGTGCACGTTTAGACTATTGCATCTCCAAAAAAGCACCATATAGAAATGCACATGGGCGACAGAGCTGCGGTAACCGAATCGCCTTCCTGATGTTATCGATTTATCACAGTGATGATGGTGATGGTGGTGGTGATGGTGGTGGTGGTGGTGGTGATGGTGGTGGTGGTGGTGGCGGTGATGGTGGTGATGATGGTGATGGTGATGGTGGTGGTGGTGGTCGGATGAGGCTGAGCCTGCTGGGTTAATGCCATGTTGTCTCCCGTGACAATACACGGGAGACAAAACTTAATGGCGATC
>JAOPHQ010004050.1:72500-77500 GCA_030340625.1 Merluccius polli
TGGGGGGGGGGGGGTCTTTGAAAGTCCTTGAGGGTGGGGCAAGCTGCTTCCTCTTTTTCGGAGAGGGGTGCGTGTGCACAGCCTGCGTGGTGGATGTCTTACAGTTACGAAGGACAATAAAATGAGCCTTGCAGCGGACATTTCCATATGACCGCCATTAATACAATTTTCATCAATGTTGACCAAGGACAGAATCTCCCGTTTCAGAAAATAAAAAATCGAAATGAAAACGAATACATCAGGCAGACACAAATACAAAATAACACCCAAGTAGGAACAGCAGTGATTTCTGGCAGCAATAATGCTTTCAGGTGGGATATATAATAGCTGTATATCAGTCCTTATTGTTGTTGTTATACGGCTGGGCGATGGGAGAGAGAGAGAGGAGAGCTCGGGGTTGTTTGTAAAACCTCTATAAATTTCTCACCTGGAAGCACTGAGGCAGTCACTTTGGTCATCACAACAAACATCATACAGACAAACAAGCCTTAAATCAGCACTGAAATTATATTTTTCGCTACTATTTGTCGAGTGAGATACATGAAAGCCTATTCTACTGGGTTTTATATTGTTCACCGCCTGTCTTAAATTGCCTGGATGTATTTTATGTGATTCACAAATCACTCAAAATGGCTAATGCTACCTGCCCAGCAGTAGCTCTATTGCTGTTTGAGTATGTTTTCACAAGGCCATGTTTTCTTGCCAAACTGCTCGACTAAATATTTAATAAATACCCTGACAGCCCTTTATCATGCAATAATGTTGTTGTTTGTTCACGGCTTAATTTTCCAAGACTGAACTGAACTGTATTTGACACTTGAATAGGAGTTTATTTCCATTTCAATTTACTGGTGAAGGGCACTGGCTGAAAACACATCTCTCTTCTGTTCACAGGTTATGTGACTCTGCCCGTCTCAACCTGTTACTATGGAAGCCAACTCTGCCTTATAATTGGGGGAGTTGGTAGTTCCTTTCGTCCAATGAGATTCAGACAAGATTATGATTTCTCAAGTTGCAACACTTTCCTCATCTCTGTTGCCGTGAGGCTGTCGAAAAAATACCCAGAAGAACAGTTGACCACAAGACAAACTGCCGACAACAACAACAACAACAACAACAACAACAACAACAACAACAACAACAACAACAACGACAACAACAAGAACAACAACGCATTGCCATGACAGGCCACAGTGTTCCTCCGAATACGTGTGTCCTGAAACAGCACTGAACCACATCGTTTACATCTTGACGCCCATTGACTTGACCGACAAGATGCTCTGGTTGCTGCTGTGCTTCGCCATGTGGGCGGGGCCTAAACAAGCCCTCACCACCCAGTCCAATGAGCGGCGAGTTGTTGCCCACATTCCCGGTGACATCATCATCGGAGCACTGTTCTCTGTGCACCACCAGCCCCCTGCTGACAAGGTGTGTGTTTCTTTGTGTGTGTGTGTGTGTGTGTGTGTGTGTGTGGTTGCGTGCGTGCACTTATCCATGTGCTTGAAAACACTTGTAGTGTTTAAGTGTGTTCAAGTAGATTCTGCCTCGTTAGTGCCTAGCTAGACCTGGAGAATTGCTCATCGAGAGATTTTACAAATTGAACAAACGCAAAAAATTTCATAATTCAGGAATCATAGACAAACAACAAATCAGCCGTTGAATTGCCGTATTACTTTCAATCGCGAAATGGCTTGTGTACCACACACACTCCAGTTCAAATCCGCAGATGAATAACAACAGTTGTCCTGCCCCCACCCCCCCCCCCCCATCACGCTGCCACCCCACCAGGTGCACGAGCGCAAGTGTGGCGCGGTGCGCGAGCAGTACGGCATCCAGCGCGTGGAGGCCATGATGCACACGCTGGACCGCATCAACGCCGACCCCCACATCCTGCCCAACATCACGCTGGGCTGCGAGATCCGCGACTCCTGCTGGCACTCGGCCGTGGCCCTGGAGCAGAGCATCGAGTTCATCCGCGACTCCCTGGTCTCCTCCGACGAGGCCGACGAGTGGGGGGGCGGAGGAGGAGGAGGTCTCGGCGGAGGTGGGGGCGGCGGAGGAGGTCTGAGGTGTGCGGACCCCGCGGCCACGCCCATGCGGGGGAAGAAGCCCATCGTGGGTCTGATCGGGCCGGGGTCCAGCTCGGTGGCCATCCAGGTGCAGAACCTCCTGCAGCTGTTCAACATCCCGCAGATCGCCTACTCCGCCACCAGCATGGACCTCAGTGACAAGGTAGCGCTTACAGAGGGGATGGAGGGAGGGTTGTGGGATTTCATTTGCTGTTTAAAATGTTTAGGTCTTCTAAATGTGTGTGTGTGTGTGTGTGTGTGTGTGTGTGTGTGTGTGTAATTCTGCACCTGCCTAGCTGCGTGGCAATAAAAAACAACTTGAACTTGAATTGTGTGTGTGTGTGTGTGTGTGTGTGCACATGTGTGTGTGTTTTTTTATACTTATATTTTCATTATATTTTAACATGTATTTATTCAATCTTATTTTCTCAATATTCCCCCATTGTGCCGTTTCAGAGCCTGTTCAAGTATTTCATGAGGGTGGTGCCGTCAGATGCTCAGCAGGCCAGAGCCATGGTTGACATTGTGAAGAGATACAGCTGGAGCTACGTGTCCGCCATACACACCGAAGGTAACAACACACACACACACACATACACACACACTGCTTTGAAGATGCAGTTAAAGGCATATTCCCACATGCGATTTGGTGTTGATGTAGAAAGTGCCACTGTGTGTGTGTCTGTGTGTGTTGTGGTGTGTGTGTGTCTGTGTGTGGAATGTGTGCTATGCATGCATTTGTGTAATTGCACTCGCTGTATTGTTTAAAATCCAAGTCAGGGCGCAACAATGTATTGTCCTCTATCAACACTGTGTGTGTGTGTGTGTGTGTGTGTGTGTGTGTGTGTGTGTGTGTGTGTGTGTGCGCGTGCGTGTGTGTGTGTGTGTGTGTGTGTGCACATGGTGGTGTGTGTGTGTGTATGCATGCATGGGAGTGTGTACAATCGATGCGACCATCAGTCACTGTGGTTGTGTTGTACCGGCGACATGCGTTTTGCGACTGCCTGTGATGAGCCTTCCACAGGCGTCTGCGACCTTGAAGCGCTTGCTCAAGGACGAGTTGCCGGCGTCTCTCGAGGCAGTACCAGGCTGAGAGAGAGAGAGAGAGAGGGAGAGGGAGAGGGAGAGGGAGAGGGAGAGGGAGGGAGAGAGAGAGAGGGAGAGAGAGAGAGAGAGAGAGAGAGAGAGAGAGGGAGAGGGAGAGAGAGACAGAGAGAGAGAGAGAGAGAGAGAGAGCGAGAGAGAGAGAGAAGGAGATGGAGAGGGAGAGGGAGAGAGAAGGAGATGGAGAGGGAGAGGGAGAGAGAGAGAGAGAGAGAGAGCAACAACAAAGAATGATATACATATAGATGGAGTGACAGTGAATGGTATAGTGAGAGGCAAAACTCATTTCTAACTCTGATGTATCCATGTTTGTTAAATGCACGTGTGGGCTTGTGTGTGGTGGCTGTTTGTCAGTGTCCTGTAGAAACTCCAGGCACTAAGTCAAGCTGATTGATGAGACACTGTAAGCACTTTGTTCTTGTCTCTGCACAGAAGGTCGACTAAACGTTCTGTAAAATCATTTTGGGCAGTGGGTTGCTTGCTTGTGCGAGGGCGTGCGCCTTTTGCATGCATTTGGGTGTACATGCATCATGCGCACGTTTGTGCGTGAGTTTACCCGCTTGTGTGTGGACATTCACGTGCACTTGTGTGTGTGTGTTTGCCTGTATGTGTGTGTATGTGTGTGGGCTTCTTAGACTATGAATAAAGACCATAAATTGATCAGAGTTACAGTATCTTAATGAGCCCCAGTCAATGGACTACATTCACTCAATCAAACCCCAGATGACCAATGTTCAAAAGAATTAGTATAATATTCCATGACGACGTCCCTGCAGTCTCTTATTATTCAGATTACAGCTTTTCTTTTCCACCAGCTTTAACTAAGGAAGGAACATAGACTCCATTCATAGCAGCATTACTGTTGGTCAGTGTACCTGACTGCAAATATCTTTCAGGTAGTTTTATAACAAAACAATGTGTGTGTGTGTGTGTGTGTGTGTGTGTGTGTGTGAACATGGGGGGGGGGGGGGGGGAGTGGGAGTCAGGCTAATGCATTGATGATATGATGAACTCCCCCAGAAGAAGTGTGCTGAGGGTGGGCGTGGTTTGAGAGTCAAGGTGTCCTATCATTGGATTTAAGACCACAAACCTGGGGGGTTTTGTTGGCGTGTTGCCATTGTTCTGATTGGGGTGAGAGATGACCTGGAGAGGGGGCACAGGCCTGGGGTTTTGTTGCAGTGTGTTTGTGTCCGTGTCCGAGCGCGGTCAGGATACAGCAGTACAGAGGGAAAAGGAAGAGATAAAGCTAGATCCCTCAGGTGGAAAGAAGAAAACATAAAGACATTTGAATTTGCGTCATTTTCCCTTAAATTCACAACATAGTTTGGGGCGTGAGACATTCAAGGATCATCATTTTCGATCGATAGATTTCAGTTTGGGTTTTAATATGAATCTGTGCTCCAGTCACGAATTAATTTGTTGTGAAAATCAGATCCGTCCACATTCACCGTAGTGGTTCACATCTGTCCTGCTAGTAGCTGTAGTTAACGCCTAAAAATAGTGAACAGTTTGACCACATGGGGGGCGCTGTGCCACGCCGCACGTGTAATCTGCCTACGTGTTTACGTCTGTGGTTTGGGATTCCTTTACCCGGAGCGGCGGTCCTCTAAGGAGTATTTGAAGTAGAGGAGGTGTAACAGCGGCACAATGTCACAGAGGAATAGAGCGTGAGAATAGAGGAGTCTCTCTCACACACGAATCCCAGCTGAGACCGGAGTGAACTAGGTTACAAGACTTATCAGTGCTGATGATAGTCACAGCAAATCAATGTGCGTGTGTGTGTGTGTGCCTGTGTGTGTGTGTGTGCGCGCGCGCGTGTGTGTGTGT
>JAOPHQ010004050.1:80000-86167 GCA_030340625.1 Merluccius polli
GTTTGTTTGTTTTTGTTTGGGATTCACGAGTTGAGTTGAGTGTGGTGGTTGTCAGTAAAATGTGAATTGACTGTTGGAAGATCTGAGTCAGTTACTGTCAGTTACTCATTTAAACAGCACGTGTGAACAGTTGATTCAACTGCATTTGCTCGTAATGTTGCAGTTTTTGGTGTTGTCGTTGTTTGGGATTCATGAAAGGACTTGTGATGAATTGAAGGGTGAATTGTCTGGGGAAGTTGTTTGTTAGGCACTGGCTAGTCAATACACTGACGAGGTTATCAGTTTTGGTGTGGTGGCACTGATTAAGGTAGGGTTGTGCATTATTCTGAATTAAATAATAAGGTTATTATTCCACCGGTAGTGGGATCTGTGATTTATTTATTTTTGTATGGTGGCTGTTTTTGAATATGAAACTGTTCACAAACACTCATTTAGCAGTCACAAAGCTCTTTCTATTTACATTTGTGGATATGCAGAGATTTCTCTCTGTGTCTGTGTATCAAGATCACTCCGATCGCCTCTTGAATTTTGTTGCCATGGCTACCATGTAATTAACATAAAATGAATAATAATTTAAGCATCTATGGCAAGATTGGCTGCCAACACGCAGGAAAAAAAATGGACTTGGAAAAGAGTTGTGTCATTATCATATCATCACCTGAATGTCTATTCTATTCTATTCTATTATCCTGACAGCAACCTGCCCTTGGTAAAGAATAGAATATGATCATCCTCTTCACCACCTCCATCATCATCATCATCATCATCATCATCATCATCATCATCATCATCATCATCATCTTCTTCTTCTTCTTCTTCTTCTTGGTCACCACCACTGCCATCATCATCGTCGTCCACTTCACTTGTCTCCCTGTAGACTCAGCTTTGTAAGTTTTGTGTATTCTATGATTATTGAGTAAGACGGTTAACAATAGGTGTATGTTCAAACTCACCTGTCCAGCACCTGAGTGCTGGTCTCAGGTGCTGTCTTCCAGCTGTTTGTTAGCACAAAGTCTGTGTCTTTTAAAAGTACTTAAAGAGATAAACTAAATCTAAAAGGGCAGTGACCGCTGCCATTTTGGGAGCATAGGAACATTGACATGTTAGTTATTATGTTGGTAGTCATGGTTTTTGGGTCATTGTTTAGCAATAATCGTGAAATGATTTGTCATTATGGAGAGATGTTGTTGTGTTTGAAACTGCCACAGAAACTGCCATGATGCATTCTGATGTACAAGCCCTATATGTCTGCAGTGTATCCTGGTCCAGCCATCTGTCTCTGTCCAGAGAGGGTTATGATGGGACTGGTTCATTGAATATCAGCCTTCATTAGTCTGCCTGATGAATGGACCTTGGTTCTGAAATTAGAGACGGTCACGGGTCAGGGTCTGCTCACTGGAGATCTGTGTGAAGAACTTCTGATTATCTCACTCGCGCTCACACCCCGTTAAACACCAAAGTAATTATATTAACCATAGACTGAACTCACACATGCACAAACACACAAACACACACACACACACACGCACACACATAGAAGTAATGCTCTTCTTCACTGCCGTAGTCAAGGAACGTCGGATGCTGTTTGTGTTTGTGCGTGTGTGTGTGTGTGTGTGTGTGTGTGTGTGTGTGTGCGTTGATGTGTGCCAGAGATGGAGTGCGCTCCCAGTCCATGTAATACTAGGATCAGAAAGATCGATGAACGTTATATTTTAGAGCAGGACTGTGACTGTAGATCTATACACATCTATATCACTGCCTGTGACAGTGATGTGTCTATGATTGTGGCTGCCTGGTGTCTCACTCTGTTCAGTCCAGACAATTAAACAGGCTGGGAGTGCTGTATTCAGAGTCATGCCGGGCACATGGCCATGAATGGCCGTGGAGCTAAAGGCAAGAAAGTGGCAGCAAGCACAGATAATAGTAGTTAATAGTTAGACAATGGTTGAGTGGAGCTATTTGAATGCACCACTCTTAAGTGGGTCTAAAGTGAGTACTTAAACTTCTTGAAGACAGATGGATGGTTGGAGGCGATTGCCCACAAAGGGGTGCTACCGTTGAGTAGTGATTGCAGCAGCACCTAGATCCAGGATAAGCCTGTTACTTCACAGACACTGTCTCTAGCTGTGGAGTCCTGAGCTGCTTCATCCTGAGTCTTCTGGTCAATAGTGCAAGCTCTAGGGAGGACGGCGGATCGAAAACCAGTCTCACAGTAGGCTGTCCAAAAGGACCGAATAATCTATTAAAAATGACTGCAGTACCTGTCCAAAAGTAGTCTCAGTTCAAGTGAGTGTGAGTGAGTGTTGTGAGTGAGTGTTGAGTATAGGTACGTTTTGCAAACTTCATGTATGTTTTACATATCATGAGTATTAAGTATTACTCTGCTGCATCATATCAGTACTGGGTTGTATGGAGCTGATTTGTCCTAGTTAAATGGTCATTATTTGTCCTGGAATGTCTAATAATGTCAATGAAAACATTGCAAAACACTACAGTGCTTCTCCATGGCAACGGTGCACACGTTCACAAGGCAATGGGCACCATTTTTAGTTCAGTGTTGGTCAAGTCGAGTGATTTGCATAATGTTAAAGTCTAGGGTAACTAGTTGCTACCATTAGGGAAACCTAGTGCTGATCTGCTTTACAGTGTAGTGATGCAGTAGTGAGCCTACTGGGCAGTAGTGCAGAAACAAACTGAATTCGTTGCCTATTGTGGACTCTTGAGACATAAAACAAGCCCTATTTTATTTGTGTGTGTATGTGTGTGTGTGGTATAGTGGTGTAACTGTAAGCCTGCTTAACTCTTTAAAGTGAACTAAAGTAACTGACACACACATACCCACACACAGGTGCACAGTAATGTGCATGTACAGACACACAGTGGGTTTAAAAGCCTGCTATTGATTACTGCTGTCTTATCATTCCTCATGGTGCCAGCTGGCAACAGACCCATTAATGAATAGCTGAGTGAGATAAAGATCTACAGCCACATGGGAGACACACACACGCACACACGCACGCACACATGCACGCATGCACACACGCACACGCACACACACACAATTGCACAGCACACAAGTAATGGAATGTGTGGATACACAGTAATACATTTGCACAATTATAGTGGAGGCAAACATAAAGACCAGTACAGGGGAAGGCCAAGAGGATAGTTAGAGAGTGATTTGTGATTCTGTTTGCTCTCTCTCTCTCTCTCTCGCTCTCTCTCTCTCTCTCTCTCCACCATCATCTTAATGACCAGTCGTGTGTGTGTGTCACTGAATGATTTGCCATGCTATTAGATTGAATGCCGGTTCTATTTGAAGTGTGTTCTGTGTGTTGTTTATTCGCATTCATGTTTTTATTTTTGGTGTTCGCTTTCAGTGTGGGTGAGATGTTGTTCGGCTCATTGGGCCAGGATGTAGTCAACGGCTCATTACAGCCCGGTAGATAAATAGAGGTTTAAAATGCCACAGACATACACACGCTACTTTCACACACCATGTATTTTTTTAGAACATACCATTTAGTTTGGTTGCCTAGGAGATTTAATCCAGAATCAGGCGTGCTTATATACACACACACAAAGGTGCGGATGTCAACGTCCATTGACCTCCTCAAAAAAACGCTGTTTAAGGTGCAGGTGCAGTTGATCCCAGGAGGTGTGAGCCCATTGGAGGACCTGGGAATGGAGTCAGGCACAAAGTTAAGCGTCCTTAACCATGGACTCGATTTCCCAGGTTACCGCAGCCACCACACAGGACGGAGAGAGGTGTCTGAACTGGCTGGACCCAGTTCAGAGACAAAATGGCGAGAGCCAGCATCCGGTTTTAATGTTTCTTGAAGTCAGGGAAGTTTTCTGTTTTTTCGGAGAGGTTTTTGTGATCTGTTCAAACAATGATCGGCAGTTCAGCTCCATCAAGCCAGTGTCTCCACTCTTCCAGGGCCATTTTAACTGCCAGCAACTCATGGTTCCCAACATTATAATTACGTTCTGCAGGGGACAGGTGACGGGAGACGAGAGCACAGGAATGCAACTTCTGATCGAAAGATGTGGACCGCTCCAACCCCTGTGTCCGAGGCATCCAGGTAACAAGTGGGATCAGGTTGGACAAGGATGGGTGCAAGCGAGGTGAAGCGTATTTTCAACTCAGCAAAGGCGGCGTCTGCTTGAGGAGTCCAGGTAAATGGTGATGTGGGAGAGGTTAGCTGAGTGAGTGGCGCAGCAACACCGCTGTAGTCTCATGAATTAGCCAACCCGAGGGACTGCTGCAGCCGTTTCAGGGAGGAAGGCTTCGGCCACTCTGCCACTGCCTGGATCTTGTCTGGATCCATCCTCACCTGCCCGCTCTCGATGATGTAGCCTAAGAAACCCCACAGTTGACATGGAACTCACACTTTTCGGCTTTGAGCACCTGCCTGACATGCTGGTCCGTGGTCCGGGAGAAGATTAGGATGTCGTCGAGGTAGACGAACATGGAGCGTTGGTCAGTCCAAAAGGCATGACCAGATACTCAAAGTGCCCAAGGAGTGTGTTGAATGCCGTCTTCCACTCGTCTCCCTCCCGGATACGAACCGGTCTGGAGGCTCAGGAACAGGCAGGGGCACAGCAGCCTCTGTAGGAGACAGGGTAGACTGCAAACAGGAGGAGTGGCAAAAAGAGCTCCAACTCACCGCTCTGCCAGAGACCCAATCAAAGTGGGGATTATGCTGCTTTAGTCAGGGTTGGCCAAGAACCAGAGGAGCGTGAGAAGAAGGAGTAACGTGGAACTGAATGGACTCACGATGATTACCAGATAGGACCAGATTCAGGGGTTTGGTACTGTGGGTAACACGAGCAAGGAGTCTGCCGTCCAGAGCGTTGACATCGCGGGGAGCGGCGAGGGATTCCACCGCTATGCCAGTCTGGGCAGCAAAGTTGACATCCAAAAGGTTCTCATCTGCACCGAAGTCCACCAGAGCTGACAGGGGAATGGACATTTGGTCAAGCACGAAGGTGGCATCAAGCATAAAGGACAGATCAAGAGGGAAAGCATGGTCTTGGCTCACCAGGACCCCCACCTTCACTGGCGAGCCTCCTCTTTTGGCTGAAGAGGACAGGTAACAAGGCGGTGACCTGCCTGGCCATAGAAGATGCAGGCTCCAGAGTTCATCCTAAGACGGTGTTACCCGCTTTGCCAGGGCAAAGCGGGTTTGGGCCAGTTGCATAGGGGGGGCTTAGGGGACCTCAGGAAAGCTATGAGAGCCGGGACATGGACAAGGGGCTGGTCTAGAAGATGGTGAGGGAGATGAATGCAAGAAAGACAGACTGAGAGATAAGAGGCGTTGTGCCTCTTCCTCTATTTGGGTAATCAAAAACTCTTAATATCGGAAACAAAATTAGCATATGAACGGCTAGCAGAGGCTGGACTGTCCCATACAGCTGACATCCCATGCTAAAGCGTGACCCCTAAGAAGACCCATAAGGTAAGAGATCTTAGCCCTGTCTGTGGAATAAGTGAATGGTTGCTGCTCAAACAGAAGCGAACACTGAATTCAAAATGACCTGCAAGTCCCTAAATCCCCAGTGTAACGTTCTGGGTCTGGAACATGGGGCTCTCTGGGTCGGGGTGCTAGCTGATCTGGGGAAGGAGAGGGAGCAGGAGGTCTTGACTGTGCTCCACGATGAGCGAGGGAGAGGTGTGTGGTGATGCGGTCTACCTGGTCGCCAATCTGTGTCGTATTGTCCGATAGCCTTTGAAATCAAGCCATGTTATCCTGAAAAGCTTGAGTGTGCTGTCCCATGGGGGAACCTTGCTTTGCAAGGGCTTGGCCAAGGTTATCTGTGTATGCTGGGTCAGCCAGATTGTTCTGTCAGGTTTAGTTCTCTAGTGGACCCAAGCACAGAACACAGATTCAGAGTGAGTAAGCAGGCAGGTTAGCAGAAAGGCAGGCAGACAGGTTGGCAGGGATCCTGAAGCACAGGAGACAAACAGGCAAGTAGCAAACATGAGGAAACTATCATAGGGAATATCAAAATAGCAAAGTGAGCCAGAGAGTAGATGCCAAACAATCTGGCGATGAGTGGGAGAAAAGCTGGGTTGATATACTTGAGAGGTGATGAGCTGATGGATGACAGGTGTGTTGGCTGAGGAGGTGATGAATTGATTGTGTAGGTGTGTAGGATCCAGG
>JAOPHQ010004051.1:10000-15000 GCA_030340625.1 Merluccius polli
GGTCATTTGCATACCTGAGCATTTCCCACGAGCACACCGCGTAGGAAAGCGGTCCCTTGATGCTCGACTCGTCTGTTAGTTTATAAAAAAAACAACAAAAAAAACAAATTTCGGCTCAGAGATAGTCCTCTGTGATATTATTTTAAGTGGAGTTTCGCGGAAAAAAAAACACAGTGTTTTTGTACACCTCCTCCCTGGAATTATGTTTATAGAGAGTCCCTTCTCCCTCTCTGTCACGTCCCATAGGCCGCGCCAGCATCCGACCGATGAAGAACATCACGGCGGTCGCCGGGCGGGACGCCTTCGTTCACTGCCGCGTCATCGGCTACCCCTACTACTCCATCAAGTGGTACAAGAACTCGGCGCTGCTGCCCTTCAACCACCGCCAGCGGGCCTTCGAGAACAACGGCACGCTGAAGCTGAGCAACGTGCAGCAGGTGGACGCCGGCGAGTACAACTGCAAGGTGATGGTGCAGCCCAACAAGATGGACTCCCAGAGCGTGCACCTCCGCGTCCGAGGTGAGTCCTGATTGGCTGGTCCTTCATACATTCATTCATTCTGTGCTGGGGATTTTTTGCGCGCGCGTTCATAAAAACAAAATGAAGGCCCGGGGTAACTGTAGGGACTGAGGTGGTGCTGGGGTCTGCGTCGTTAAGGGCCCTGCCGGCCCCTTAACGACGTGCATCTGAATTCACTGTAAGTCGCTTTGGATGAAAGCCTCTGCTCATTTATCAAATAGCAATAACTAATAGTAAATACATTATCATACAATGACAAATCTCTTTTGGTGAAATCTGCAAGCTTATATATGTTATTTCGCCTTCATGAATAAATATTTGACACAACAGACAGCTTCGCCCGGCTTCCTCACAGTTGAAAAAGTACACATGTGGTCAAGAGCAATCAATCCGCATTGTTTCTCAATGCATCGCATGAGCTGCTGCGTGTCTCCAGTGCAGGTGAACTGTGTACCATACCTGTCCCCTGCTACAGTATTTCATAGGAGTGGGTCACACCACTGCAGGCCTGTCGGGTGTGTGTGTGTGTGTGTGTGGGGGGGGGGGGGGGGTGGCAACGTTGGCCTGGGTTCTACGAGTGCGAGGTGGATAGCAGAGGGAGATAATATAAAGCAACACTTCCCGGCAGCGTTAGCCATGCGAGCGCATTATTTAATATGCTCGGCTCTCGCTTAAACGCCACTGGAGTGTCTAGTGGAGGTTTCCCAGGAGTCCATTACGCCCACTTTGTTGTGAATTAAATAAGCAGCTATAAAAGGGCGAGTTCATTTCGTTTTGATTTGGAAAATCGCTGGAGAGAGAGAGAGAGAGAGAGAGAGAGAGGACCCCCCCCCCCCCCCCCCCCCCAGGGAGAACCTCACACTGGAGGTCCATCTGAGTTGTCTTGAGTCTAAAGTGCCGAGGTGATTATGCATGTCATACAAATAATAATAACCGCATGGTGCTGTATAGAGACGTAGCGCCTCCGTACCTCTACATATATTAGATATAGACAGGATATATTGTAGCCCCTGTAGCTTTACCTATATTAGATATTGACAGGATATACTGTAGCGCCTCGTCGCTCTACATATATTAGATATATGCAGGATATATCGTAGCGCCTATAGCTATACATATATAAAATATAGACAGGATATATTGGAGCACCCCATAGCTTTACATATATAAAATATAGACAGGATATATTGGTTATATATACTTATGTGCAGTGGGGAAAAGCAGCTATTATTATTACTTCCAGAATACCAAGAGGAGCAATTTTCTCATCCTCAAGACTGATGTCTCTCTCTCTCTCTCTCCCCCACACACACCTCCCCAGTGCCCCCCTACATCCAGCCCTTTGAGTTCCAGCGCTTCACCATCGGCCAGCGGGTGTTCATCCCCTGCGTGGTGATGTCGGGCGACCAGCCGCTGGACATCACGTGGCAGAAGGACGGCCGGCCCATCCCCATCAGCCTGGGCGTCACGGTGGACAACATCGACTTCACCAGCTCCCTGCGCATCTCCAACCTCACGCCCGACCACAACGGCAACTACACCTGCATCGCCCGCAACGAGGCGGCCGTGGTGGAGCACCAGAGTCAGCTGATCGTCCGAGGTGGGCGGGTCTTTTACTTCAGTGGAAGTAGTCGTACCACACTGTGGAAATGCTCTGTTAAAGTCCTGCATGGAAAATGTTACTGAAGGAAAGGTAGAATGCAGAATGGCCCATTTAATAACAATAATAATAATAATAATAATAATAATAAATAATAATATAATATTATTTGAGCTGTCAGATAAATGTAGTGGAGTAAAAAGCACAATATTTGCCTCTAGATGTAGTATTGGAGTATAAGGTAGCAGAAAATGGAAATACTCAATCCTCAATTACATGTGATTGGATTACTGTAGCCTGATTGGAAAGTATGGAATGAACTATGAATTAAGCATTTTATGGTGTGTGTGTGTGTGTGTGTGTCTAGTCCCCCCACAGTTTGTGGTTCAGCCTGAAGACCAAGATGGGATTTATGGGAAGACAGTGACTCTGAACTGCTCCGCTGAAGGCTACCCCCGGCCCACCATCGTATGGGAGCACTCCAAAGGTACGCTGACCTTGACATTCACAAACCACAATTTACATTTACAAATGTCTACGACGATGATTGTAATTACCAGTACTCGTCATCAATATCTAGAAATACGCACAGAGCTGCTTTTATGTATGACTTGTATTGTATGACTGGGTTCACCATCACCATCATAGACACACACACACACACGCACACATTCATGCATGCAATGCAACCATGCACAGTCACACACGCTCACACCTACGCTGTACAGTCATGAGTTCACTGCCACAATCAGTGATGACTCAGAGAGAGGGAGGGAGAGAGAGGGAGAGAGAGTGAGAAAGAGAGAGAGCGAGAGCAAGAGAGAGAGCGAGAGAGAGAGAGAGAGAGAGAGAGTATGTGTACGTGTGTGCGTCAGAGGCGATTTCTCTAAGACTGCAAGGGAAGCTCAGCTTCCCCTAAAATGTCAAAAATTAAATTGTTAAATATGTACTGTTGTGTTAACATTTAATTGACTACAAATGCGTTAGAATACGTTCATGTCGAAGACGAGTTCGATCAGAATCTTATCCAAGTCGACTGACTCGATTTTGTTAACTTCTCATAACTTCCCGTAATGTCAATGTATTTGACCGTAGAAGCCGAGCGTCCATTCACTTGAATGAGACTGCATGGAACAGTTTTTTTCATTGCCTCAAAACTCGACGGTCATTGGATAAATGCCAACATTTGTCCCGCCCCGGGACGCTCAGCGTCTCTGGGGGTGGATGGAGCAGTGGGCTGGCCTAGGCTAGCCTGGACGCTGGGCTTCCGCATGATGATTGGAGGATCAGTCGAAAGGCTGAATCACTTTTTGATTGACAGCTATTTTGACAAATACATTGTCGCTTGACCAACCAGGAGCTCAGTCCCATCGCGGATTTTGCAAGTGAGGTCTTACGACAAACTGCAGCCCATTTCTTGATATTTGCTTGGCAAAATAATAATAATATAAATAATATAATAATAATAAATTGACAACTTTTTTGATGTAGGCCAAAAATGAGCTTCCCCTCTTTGAAAAACCAGCAGCCGCCACTGGTGTGCGTGCATGTAAGCATAGAAAATAGAGGGGGGGGGGGGGGGGGGGGGGGGGTAGAGAGGTCGGGGGTAGGTGGTTGCCGGATCGATCCCCTTCGGCTCCTCTTCCCGAGCTGCATCGAGGTGCCCTTGAACCAGAGACACTTCACCCCAAGGCGGTCATGACAAGCTGGGCGGCACCTCGCCTGACACCCCCCCCCCCCCCCTTGGCCATTAGTGAGGAGCACGTATACGTGGGGACGTTCACTAGAAGTGCTCCGGATGCTGGTAGTGCAGACACCCACTCAAACTGTGGGCTGCTATGCAAATGAATGGCATATGTAATTGTAGTCCCTCATAGTGTGTGTGTGTGTGTGTGTGTGTGTGTGTGTGTGTGTGTGTGTGTACGTGCGGGTGTGTGTGTGTGTGTATCCCATGTGTGTTTGTTTGCGTGTGTGTGTGTGTCGGTTTGTGTGCGTGTGTGTGTGTGTGTGTGTGTGTGTCTGCATGCGCGTTGTGAATGTTCTTGACTTTGTACAGAATCACTTGAAAGGAGCCTGTCACTGCATCGCAGTATGGTGTGTGTGTGTGTGTGTGTGCGTGTGTGTGTGTGTTTTGTGGTTTGACTGGTGGTGTGTCTCCCCTGCCTTATTATACACAGCAGACACATCCACGTGTCTCTGCCGCTCTACACAGCTGTGTGTCGCCGTTCCGGGGGACACATTGTTCCCCGGACCTCTGCTTCCTCCCACACGCTCTCACACGCCGGCACTTAAAAGCACAAGGATAACTGTGGGAATGCAAAGAAAGAAAAAAATAAATAATGATCTCAAAATGTCATATTAAGCCACGGCGTCTCGGGGACGCGGTGGATTTGTAGAACCGGGCGCGCGCGCCCAGGTAAACGAGCGCAGAGCCAGCGGAGAGATACGTTGGTAGGAAAAGGTCAAGCCCTATTAGCATAACTACAAGCTCTGTTTGAGTATGCAAAATCCATAATTTAGGAACAGATACTCGCTCTCTTTCTCTCTCTCTCTCTCGCTGTCTCTCCCTCTCCCTCTGTCTCCCTCTCCCTCTCCCTCTGTCTCCCTCTCCCTCTCCCTCTGTCTCCCTCTCTCTCTCTCTCTCTGGGACAAAGTCACCACTTGACCTCTCCACTGGCCCAGACCACTTGACTGCATTTTAATTAAAAAGCTTAAAAACCCACGGCTCGCTAACTAGCCTAATCTGTACATGGTAACGTTAACACACGGTCTCTAGACCTCACGTGTGCTTAATAGTGCATGGCGCAAGGTTAAACACTGCTGCTAATTGGAATAGAAGAACACTTTGATTATCCATTTTTTTGTACACGCATACACTCAA
>JAOPHQ010004051.1:17500-78480 GCA_030340625.1 Merluccius polli
GTTTTCTCTCTCACCATCTCCCTCCTCCTCCTCCTTCTTTTTGCGTTTGGTCCAGCCACCGTCCAAACACCGAACCCTTGCGTCCCACTGAGCCGTGAAGCGTGGATGCGAGACGACCGGTGCCGTCCGTTTGTGTGCACAGGTGTATCCGTGGCTAACTTGCACACACATTTGCATGAAATATTTACATGAGCAAATGGAAACGTGAATTGATTTGCATTGTTTACTTCTACGCGTAACACGTGCGAACACATTCAAACAAATATGGTAAGGCAAGAGAACGCCATACTGATCAATTGACGAGAAAAGAGTTGAGCGTCTGATTATTTGGAAGAACAAAATTACATAACACTATATTGATCGCATGCATGCTTCTTTTTTTTATTTTAAACTGAACTGTTTTCCACTTTTCACACATTTCTCGGTAGTGCGCCTTGACACGGATGCTGCGCGAGGTTGACAGCGCAGCAAACTTGTTATAGCTGAAGGAACGGAGAGAGCAGAGGTTAGCACGCACGCCAGCGCTCGCTGCGATTCCATTGGTGGGTTGGACCGGCTGTAGGACACAGTTGCTATGCAGCAAGTTGACCTATGGCAGCTCCAAACATCCCCCCTTCGACTGGCTAACCGCCAACGAGAAAGAGAGCTACAATTCCAGTAAAATCACTTCTTACTTTTCTCGTTAAAAAAAACAAAAAGTCTTGTTTTCTCTCCCGGAGAGAATACAGTGCTCGAATATAAATACCATTACAAATCACGCTAGTTCATAAACAGTCCTTTTGCTCTATAAACTCAAGGCTACGATGTACTTTGCACTCCCCCATCCACGTAATAAATTGGTTATGTATTTTGTTCTTTATATGCTTATACCGGACTCCGTTCTGTTGGAGACAATGGACTCCTTCAGGGTCTGAGAGGGCAGAGACATAAAGAGGTTAGAGCGAGATAATGTCAATCAGTAATTAGATTGCGATACATCAGTTAGACTACAGCTACTACTTGTTGTTGCAAACCCCCCGCTCTCCCTGTGTTCCCCCTCTCCCCATCATCCACTCGCTACGTGTTTTTCATTTTGCTGTTTCTTGTTGCTATCATACGTTTACATCCATCCCTCTTCCTATATTCCTCCGCTATCACAGTGTTGTTGTTGTTTTTTTCCTTCTTGTTGTTACGCTGTCATTCAGCCTGCTCTGAGAGGGGCTGCACTGAGCATGCTCAGACCTGGAGTGATTGTGCAGAAGCAAGGGCATAGGAGTCATAGGCTGGGTGACTCGACCACACAACCAGCCACTTCTGTGCCTTAGCAGAAAACAGGACAGGCAGTGTGTGTGTGTGTGTGTGTGTGTGTGTGTGTGTGTGTGTGTGTGTGTGTGTGTGTGTGTGCGCGTGTTTGTGCCACTGTGTTTGGATACTGCAGGGGCTTATGAGCCCTGGGGAATCCTGCTGTTTTGGCCTACTTTCCTTGGTGTGTGTGTGTGTGTGTTCGTGCATGCGTGTGTGTGTGTGTGTATGTGTATGCTGGGAGAAGATGAGATGGAGGTTGAAGTGTACCATGCTCATCGCCTTGGCTACAATCACACTGCTCCGCTCATAGCTTACACAACACTGGGACACATGATGCACATGCGTATGTGTGTGTGTGTGTGTGTGTACGTGCTTGCTTTTATGTGTGTGTGTTTGACCTCACTTACCTGCTATGTTGTTCAAGCAATATCGTTTTAAGCCTCTTCTTTTTTTACGTATCACTTTTTCGTCTTTCATCAGGCTTTTAATTTGGTATCTATCTACATTAATTCACAATCTAAACCTATCTGGAATAGACACATTGCTCTTCTGTGTCCCCCTCAGGGCTCTTACTTTGGTGTTACTTATGCAACAATAACTAATAGGCATGTTTTCTTTCAACTCCTTCATGGTTACTGCCGCTATCTCCGTCTAATGAGATAGTCCAACCTTGATACATATTTTATTTCATTTTCTTAAAGGGAATGTTAGATGTCGACGATGTGTATGAGATCGTTGTCATTCTGATATTTTTTCACGATAACATATGTAGCAATAAAATGACTCATTGTGAATCAAATGGCTTGACAATATGCCAATAATAAAGCTGAATCCAAAAGATTATCAAGAGATCATAGTGCAGTAGAAAATAGCCGTCATGCCTTGTGCAAGGCGAAAGGATTCATATTCCTGTTAAGTCAGAGTTGATTCAATGATTCCCTCTATGACACACGATCGCACCACGGCAATAATTACAATGAGCAGGAGACAGCTGTGTGTTTCATTCCACCCGTGGCGGCATGATCCATCTCTGTGACCGGCGGCCCTACTTCCTGTGTGTGTGTGCCGGTTGTGACACTAAGTCATAAGGTGGCCGGCTCGGTCGCTCACTTGTCACTCACCGAAAGATCGCATTTCACACCTTTTAACCTCTGACCTCTGCAGCCAGGGCACTCGAGACGCTTTTGCCTGCAAAACTGTCCTAAGCCACGTGAGTGGGTTTGAGAAAGAGCGAGGGGGGAGACCGTTACTTCAACAAGAGCTCCTTCAACGCCTCGCTCGCCTGCGCTCTACGCCGTCGCGTCCGGGCGTCTGTACTGCTTCGTCCGTCTGCGCATGTGTCCGTGGCTGTGTGACGTGTGTGACGTGTGTGACGCGTGTGTGTAGTAGGTGTGTGCATTGTTCACAGTGTCGTCGTGCCGGCTGGTGTTTCTGGTACATTCTTGTACGTGTCAGGGTTGCGGGGAGAGGGGACGACTCTTGAGTGCGTTTCTGCTTCATTTAAATCCGTCAATACTTCAATTAGGAGTCGGGTGGAGAAGTCACGGGGAACGGCGATCCGCACGTGCCTTTTGCTTTATTTGCACTCTCTTGCGCACACACACACACACACACACACACACACACACACACACTCTCGCTCCTACGACTACCTCTCACACACACGTACCGCTGTTTACTTTATTTTTTCGCTTCTGGAGGCTCTTTTCTGTTTGTTTTTTTTACTCCCAAAAGTATTTAATTTTCTGGCAGCTTTGTCTCCGTTAAGTATTTAAATCCCTCGTAACTACTTCCAAAGACACAATGATTAGCTTTAGCTGTACTTAAAGGCGCCAGTGTTTTGAGTTTTTTTTGCCTTTTTTTTGCATTCAAAGGAGCCACTTTAATCTAGATTAACCTAGATTAATTTCAAGATTACCATTAGATTAATCTAGATTAAATATTTTAATCTATGCCCATCTCTAACAAAAACCCTTATTGTGTATTCAACTCCCCGTGTATGACCCTCTTGTGTGTGTCTACGTTAAATCTATTTCACAGAAATATGTAATTCAAAGGGTTATTGTTCGAAAAAGGCTTTGCAGTTCTGTAACCTCGCGAAAGCTGAAAATTAGAAAAGCTCAGCATAGGAAAAGTTTCAACTGATTTGTCATCGACTAAACTCATTTAAGAAAAATTCAAGATTATATTCTTTTGTTCTCATGGGGTACTCCTTAATATTTTCATGGTTATATCGCTAACAGCAGCTAGAGAGTTAATGCGGTCGTGTTAAAGGTCAGCGCCGTTAAACCAGCAGGTGCTCCGCAGAACCGCTAATTGTTCGTCAGATAGAGGAGCCGCAGCGTTTAGAGGCTGCGAGTGCTTGTTGAAACCGTGATGGCTTCAAAAAGACACGGTTCATCCCACTGCTTATACCTCAGAGAGAGAGAGAGAGAGAGAGAGAGAGAGAGAAAGCAAAGCAAGCAGTGAGCATGGAGGCTGCCCACCTCTGTATCTAATATCTCCTCCTGGATTCTGCCATGTATCCTATTGCTCCATCTCCCTCTCTCTCTCTCTCTCTCTCTGTCTCTCTGTCTCTCTCTCTCTCCCTCTCTCTCTCTCTCTCTCTCTCTCTCTCTCTCTCTCTCTCTCTCTCTCTCTCTCTCTCTCTCTCTCTCTCTCCCTCTCACCACCTCTCTCTCTCTCTCTCTCTCTCTCTCTCTCTCTCTCTCTCTCTCTCTCTCTCTCTCTCACCACCTCTCTCTCTCTCTCTCTCTCTCTCTCACCACCTCTCTCTCTCTCTCTCTCTCTCTCTCTCTCTCTCTCTCTCTCTCTCTACCTCTCTCTCTCTCACCACCTCTCTCTCTCTCTCTCTCTCTCACATCACCTACTGCCCCCTGTGTCTACCTCATCTTTTCCCTTTACACTTCTCTCTCGTTCTCTTTTTTTCTTCTTCTCTCTGTCTGTCTCTGTCCTCCCTCGTTCATTCGCTCGCTATTCTGTTTCACCCCCGCCCCCCCCCCCCCCCTCGTCCCTCGCCCTCCCGTGTTTTATTGCCAGGCCCCTGTAATATTGCTGGATATTAAAAAATATACATCAACCCGGCCATTATGGCCTATGAGAACGGATAGCCCGGGGCCCCGCAGGCCCAGGGTGGTGGACGCATAGAGATGGAGAGGGGAGTGTAGCCTAGCCTTCTGTAGCCTAGCCTAGCATAGCCTAGCCTTCTGTAGCCTAGCCTAGCATAGCCTAGCCTTCTGTAGCCTAGCGTAGCCCAGCTTACTGTATCCTAGCGTAGCCCAGCCTTCTGTAGCCTTGTTCATTACACTGGTCCACTGCGAAAAGACAGCCTTTTATACAAATTCTGTATGTATATATATATATATATATATATATATATATATATATACAGAATTGTATGTATATATATATATATATATATATATATATATACAGTATATACATACAGAATTTGTATAAAAGGCTGTCTTTTCACAGTGGACCAGTGTAATGAACAAGGCTATATATATACAAATTCATTCATTTATTACACACACACACACACACACACACACACACAGGGGTGAATATGTATACACACACACAGATATAATGACAAGAGATGGATAGGCAGATGCATGTGAACAGAACACACACACGCGCGCGGGCACGCACACACACGCACACACGCACACACACACACACGCACACACACGCACACACGCACGCGCAGTATTAGCCGGTGGCGCGTGGCCTTTCACCAGCGCTTTTGGCCCAGCTAATGATGATGTTCCCGCGCTCCTCGGAGGTCTCTGATCTGGAGCGGAGGAAATCGGCCCTGTTAAGGAGCAATAACATTTGCACACCGGCGGGGGCTGAAGGAGCCCGTTTAATGAGCCACTCACTTAGGATTCATATTCGCCACGCAAAACCAACCAGCTTTTCTTTTTTTTTCTTTTCTTTTGTGTGCATCGTGACGAGGCGATACGCGGCGCTACGGCATGAGAGCCCACGGACTATTTACACCTTATTTTTATTGAGTTTTGGCTGGTTGAGATTGGTATTGGTGTTAATGGATGTACAATCATTTGGTTTAGCTGAGGGGTTGGAGCTCATCCAATGGGTGACCCTAATGAAAGTCATTAGTGATGGTTGGTGATGGTGAGGTCACGCTCCAACGCGGGTCATGAGTCAGTTATGCCAGTGTTCGTATCGGCTCATTACCCATGTCAGCCTTCGACGTGCGTTATATGTTGGTTTCTGTCATTGTTTGTGTTTTTGTTTTGTTTTCGTCAGTGCTGCAGCGTTTTTTACAAACAAAAAAAATCGCTAAAACGCAACTTCAACGCCTGGCTTGAACCTCAATTGGACCACGAGATGACATTTCCCTACGACATGCATTTATGCATGCTTTTATGTTGTAACGCAGTGAAAGGCTACAGTTGACAAGAGGGGAGGGCAAATGGGTGTGTAGGGGGTGGGGGGGGGGGGGGGGGTGAATACCAGATCAGGTTCCCTAAACGCATCAGCAGGAGCCTCCCGTCTGGCACATTTTATCATTGGTGGTGGTGGTGGTGGGGGGGGGGGGGGGGGGGGGGGTGAGACAGACCGATCAACCCCTCCCCCATCCTTTCAGACAGACAGCCACCTCCACGCTGGTTGCCGGCCTTAATAAAAGGGGAGGTGCACAGCACACAGCCTTTCTGCTGAGCTATAGTGTCTGAATCTATGTTTGTGTGTGTATGTGTGTGTGTGGGTGTTGGTGACGTATTATCTTGAAATCACAAAAAGAAAGGTTTTACCTTTCATCGTACCTGTCAACCCTCCCATATTTTACCCTTCTCTCCCACCGTCCTCCCGTTTCAATATTTTCCCGTAAATCTCCCATATGTTTGCCCTTTTGGTGTTTTAATTTATATAATGCAGGGATGTTCACAACCTTTCACACTCAACCAGGTGTCTGATTCTGACCACCTAGTTGTAGTCACTTACTTCATGTAGGAACTAGTTCACTCCGTCCTGGTTGCACTGATATTTTAAAGCAAGCGGTTGCCAAGTGGAGATTTGAGGATTCACTGTGTGTACCTTTGTCTAAATGCAAGGGGTATGTGGACAATGGCAGGGGCGGTGGGGCGGCCTGGGGCGGGGCGCCGGAAAATGTCCCTTCATTTATCAAACCCCAATGTTGACAGCTATGCCTCCCATGAGGAGATGAAATGAGAGGACCCCTCTCAGAGGTTACTGTGTGTCGGTTGCATGCTGATAGCAGACGCTGGGAAATCATGTTTTAAAATACCTGTCATCCGGGGATCGAAAAACTCAATTTTTTTTCATTTTTCATGTTCATTTTTTGTATCTTAATGTTAAATAGGCTTTCGAATAATATTTTCCTGTGTTAGTGTAATCACAGTTTTAAAATGTGGTCTAAAAAGGTTGAATAAATATGCAGCAACATAGCAATCAAAGCTAATGTTATGTACCAAATGATTGTAAACCATCTGTTGCTGCTTGTAACCTGTGTACAGCAAGCTCTGCTAATTAACACGTTAAAATGGGAGATTATAGTATTACTTTTATTACTGTTGCTTCTTGAACCTTTCACCTCATTAGGCGGTAAGGTTAAGATAAACATTATTTGACCTATGTTGAGATATTATACAGGAATATTTACTATGTTGATCCAAAAAGCTGTTTATTACTGTATTTATTGTATTTTACATTTTGAATCCATTTCGGTAGTGTGTGTGTGTGTGAGAGAGAGAGCGAGAGAGAGCAGCAGAGAGAAACACACACACACACACACACACACACACACACACACACACACACACACACACAACAGAGCAGGTGAACTTGTCTGCTGTGTATGAATAATCAAAGTGGTCTCTCGCTCATCATTAAATCATTGCCATCCTAGTGGGAGCCCAAGGAGAGGCAGGTGGAGAGAGAGAGAGAGAGAGAGAGAGAGAGAGAGAGAGAGAGCATAGGTAACGCTGCAGGGGAACATGCTCTCTCTCTCTCTCTCCAGACTGTGTAGTGTGCCTGAGATGTGTCATGAGCACCTTGCTGCTCTATGCGCTTGCCCACTTAGCTTCTTGAGACAGATAGAAAACACACACACACACACACACACACACACACACACAGACCCTCATACACACACACAGACAGATGCACACACTCATTCAAATACACATAGAGGTGAACATAAATGCACACACATGCTTGTGAATCCATTGTCAGATTTACATGGACACAGTTATTCATGGAACTCTCTTTCTCTCGCTACTACTCTCTACTCTGTCACACACACATACACACACACACACACACACACACACACACACACACACACACACACACACACACACACACACACACACACACACACACACACACACAGAATATCTCTGTTCCACTAGTGTCTGCCAAATGTAGCTGCTGCTGCTGCTGCTGCTTCATGTCCTCTCCAGTCTCGGTAAAAACATGACAACTTTGCACCATATAGTCGCCTCTTTCAAAAAAGGCATTGTTTGAAAGAATCTCGTCCTGCACACAGGTAGGATGGACCCAGTTCACATCAAGTTCAATGTTGTTGTTGCTGAAGAGATGTGTTTCCGTCCTCGACAAAATGTGGATGTTTTTTTTTTTTTACCACATAGCGAAATTGTTGAGAGATCTTCAGCTCATGTTAAAGTCAAGTCATGGGTGTTACTTTCCGACGAATTGCGACCTTAAATTAAAAACAAATTAAAAATCACATCCATGTTGAAGCTTAGAGAAGGTTCTAAAGCCAGACTAGTATTTTGTGAAGGTTGTCAGGTCGAAACCCGCTCGTAGCGCTGATTGTCCCATGCATTATTAACAGCATTTCTTACACACTTTCAGGGCCCCAAATTGATTTGCTTTTCATCCTCATACAGCGTTATTCACTATAAAAGAGTTGTTTCTTAACACACGCCACCTAGCCTTGGAGCATTTTCTATGGCCTAATTCAGCAAAGCAACAACTTGAAATTAATGATGTTGTGAATAAGTATTTATTATTATTTGCATTGGTTATTTTTCGTACATTTTGATAGGTGCTCTTCATGAGAAGATGTTGCTATGCAAATCAATGGGTGAGGATGGACGAGTGTTGAAGAACAGACATTTACTGCAGGTTTACTGCCTCTACTGAATTCAATGGAAAGCACGCACGCACCCACGCACACACACACACACACACACACACACACACACACACACACACACACACACACACACACACACACACACACACACACACACACACACACACAGTACACTAGTCCTGCTGCAAAACACACACACACACACACACACAGATCCATGCACACACAGTATAGCAGCACAGACAAGCTCTATTGCTAATGAGCGTGGTGTGTGGTTACTGTGCACAGCCAGACTGGCTCCACACACACACACACACACACACACACACACACACACACACAAAGACCGAGGGGAGTTCAGCCCAGAGTCAGCGCTTTCTTCTTCTACTTCCACTACCACTACTACTACTTCTCCTTCGTCTTCTTCATGCCTACCCCCCCCCCCCCCTTTCTCTCTATGTCGTATATGTCCTCTCTCTCACCGTCGTATTCTGCCCCCGTGGCCGCCTCTGAACACAACCCCCTTCTCACGACTCACAAGAGCAAATCAAAGACGACAGTGTGTGTGTGTGTGGGGGGTTACCTGCAGGCACTGCCATTCAAGTGTGGAGCGCGGTGGCGGTGGCGATGGCAGACAGGTGTACTCCGGGAGGGGTACACCGGGGGTCCCTAGGGAGCACATGAGTCACATGCTGCACCGTCCCAGAGAGACCGAGGAGGAGGGGGAGGAAGCTGCTGTTTGCTCGCTGCAGGGCATCGCCACAGAGAGCTGGAACATATAGGACACACTCTGGGACGGATACCCTGCTTTAAATGAAACCATATCTTGTATGGTATTGCATGATATGTAGCTATATTCGAGTGTATTGTTCGCACACTCACACACACACAGAATCACACAATAACGCTAACACAACGAGGATAGATGTACTCGTCTGAGCGATTAACCACACGTGTCTCTTTGATGAGAAACAAACAGAGATGAGTCGGGTGCACCTGCGGCTGCCATCTGTTTGTCACCGAGTGGGGCGCCGAATCAACCTCATTGCAATACAATTGAAGTAGCATACTTTATTAATCCTATTTTATCCAGGTTGAAACACATTGAGATTAAAAATTTCTTTTTTTGCAAGGGCGACCTGGCCAAGAAGGCAACATGGCACAGGGTAAAAAAAACAACATGAAACAAACAGAACATGCAACAATCGGTGATGCTCGACGCGGCGATCGAAGGGCAAAAAGACAAATCCAGTGCATTGACGGTATAAATCGTGTTGGTTGGTAATATGAAATCTCTTGTAAGTGGCAGATAACTAACTGTGGCATTAAAATAGCACTGTTTTTACTAGTCACACCTAGTGAAGCAGATGTACAACGACAAGATGGAAGCCATCGAATAGACGGATTATGATTAAAGCTAGGGGCGATATTCAACATTATTGTCTATCGTCCTTGTATGGTCATACCCAGGTGAATTAAGTGTGATGTTCCCCTAAATATACAATAAATATGTTGTTCTGCGGGCCTCGAATCACCATGTTCTTAGTTGGACTCAGTTGGACTCTTCAGCATTGTATTTTGAATATATCATGAATCATGATCTGTATTGATTTGTGTAAAAGTCCTCTTGATTATGGGCAGTTAGGGTGGATGACCCCCAGTCGCGAGGTTCCGGGTTCGAACCCCAATGTCCGCAGTCTACTAGGGCGTCCTTGAGCGAGACGCCCTAACCCCCCCCCCCCCCCACACACACACACACACACCACCACCTGATCATAAAAAAAAAACCTTTACTGGAAAAGTATTTGGATAAAAGTAAATTCTAAAACAAGAAATGACTGAACGACTATATTAGATTATCGGTGATAACACGCATCACGTGTCGTTTTGTTCCTCCCCAGTCCCGGCCATGATCACGTCGTACCCCAACACCACGCTGGCCACGCAGGGCGAGGAGAAGAAGATGAGCTGCACGGCGCACGGCGAGAAGCCCATCATGGTGCGCTGGGAGAAGGAGGAGCGCATCATCAACCCGGAGACCAGCCGCTACGTGGTCACCGTCAAGGAGGTGGCCGACGAGGTCATCTCCACGCTGGTGGTGGGTCGCCCGCTCCTCCCGCCCGCTTTCTTAAATATCCACCGCGAGTGTTGTGTGTTTTTCGGGATATCGGGATATCGGGATATGAGACGAGATATCGTCTTAGATTTTGGATATCGTAATATCGACTATTTATTTATTGAATTACCAGAAAACATGCTATATCGTGATATATATCGTTATCGTGATATTAAATGACCTATATCGGGATAGAAGATTTTGGCCATGACGCCCAGACCTACGTTTAAAGGAGAACCAAACCTCGGCGCCGCTTGTAGATTGGTGTGCATTGTTGTCCATGACTCCCTCTCCCTAGTGACCTGATTACGTGTTACACACACACACACCTAGAATGGGAGGGGTGTTCACCAGGGTTGCAGGCAACCCCGCCCCAAAACAAAGCATTTTTTATAGGGTGTTCGGTTCTCCTTTAACAGCAGCCGGTGTGGGAGGCTTGGCGTCTAAACCTAGTGCTAGTGGTCTAACCACACAGGCGACACACCTCGTTCCAACCCGGGTTCAATTCCCACCTGTGGTCATATGCT
Organism: Merluccius polli; assembly: GCA_030340625.1. Classification (NCBI taxonomy): domain Eukaryota; kingdom Metazoa; phylum Chordata; class Actinopteri; order Gadiformes; family Merlucciidae; genus Merluccius; species Merluccius polli. Next base: position 28,539 of record JAOPHQ010004051.1, read on the forward strand.
TCATGTCATTCTCTGTTTCTTTACGCCCACTTTCCAGCCTTGTGTAGCAGGAGAACATGCTGTGCTGTTTTATGATATATAGTCTTGCCCCATGAAGGGACTTTTTGAGATTATAAATCTTGAGTGAAGTAGCCATGTGACACCAATAAGGAACGAGTGTCAGCGAGCATAATCATCTTTTCAGTATTCCAGAATGATTTAATATCTTCATCAGCATCAGCTAGCATACAGACGACGATGAAAGGCTTCATTTCAGAGTTGAAGGTCCCATATCCCATAATGTCCTGCATGCGTGTCTCCTGGTTTGTCAGATCATGCCTACGGTCCGTGAGGACTCTGGCTTCTTCTCCTGCCACGCCATCAACTCCTTCGGGGAGGACCGGGGCATCATACAGCTAACGGTGCAAGGTAAGGCCCGTCTTACAGCGCTGGTACAGTAGAGACGGCACGATGGTACCTGCTTCTGTAGTGGGTTGGTCTTTGGGCAGACACACACACACACACACACACACACACACGTCCAGAGAGAGTCATTTTCTTGTCTTGCATTCATTCTTATGTGCATGGGTTTAATATTGAATTAATGTGGTTGTTTATTCTGCCGCACAGTACGGGCTCCACCAATCTCTCACCTGGGAAATCAAGAGTGGTGGTCGAACCCAATAGACATCATGGCATCCAATACTGCTGGATCTCTCATCGCTCTCTCTCTCTCTCTCTCTCTCTCTCTCTCTCTCTCTCTCTCTCTCTCTCTCTCTCTCTCTCATCGCTCTCTCTCTCTCTCTCTCTCTCTCTCTCTCTCTCTCTCTCTCTCGCGCTCTCTCTCTCTCTCCCCTCATGCAGAACCACCGGACCCCCCTGAGGTGGAGATCCGAGAGGTCAGAGATCGGACCATCGCTCTCCGCTGGACTATGGGCTTCGATGGCAACAGCCCCATCACAGGATATGACATCGAGTGCAAGAACAAATCAGGTAAGCCAGGAAGCATCCAGGACCACTTTATGTACCAAATGATTGTAAATCATCTGTTGCTGCTTGTAACCTGCGTACAGCGAGCTCTGCTAATTAACGCGTTGGAATGGGAGATTATAGTATTACTTTTATTACTGTTGCTGCTTGAACCTTTCACCCCAATCTGATTAGGCTGTAAGGTAAAAATAAACCTTATTTGACCTATGTTGAGATATTATACAGGAAGCTGTTTTTTTTAACATTTTGAATAAAGAAGTAAGATAGTGTCAGGGGGCCTTTATGTATGCGGTTTGCATGTTCTACACATGTTTACATACATTTCCTCCTACCTCCAAAGACACGCATGCATGTTACCGAGCTGTGAACAAAAGAAAATCAATTGAAATAATGTATTCTTCCGCGTTCATTTTCCTTCCAGCATCATGGCTATCGGCACAGGTAACCAAAGACGTGTCGCCCCAGCTCAACCAGGCCACCATCATCGACCTGCACCCTTCCTCCACCTACAACATCCGCATGGTCGCCAAGAACATCATCGGCAACAGTAACCCCAGCAACGAGCTGACCATCACCACAGACGAAGCAGGTCAGTCAGCTGCAGTTACACCAGGCAAACCCAAGACCGTATAAGAGTGCGATGTGTGACAGCTGCCTCCCTCCCTTTCTTCTCCTCCTCCTCATTTACTTACTTAGTACTGCGTACTCCAAAGAGATAAATACAAATACAATTAAGTAGAGCATCTGGCTTTTGTATGTTTGTCAAAGTATTATTAGATTATATCATTTGAATCATTTGTATGGGCATACAAGTGCCCACTGCAACACATTTGCGACACATTAGCACCATCTAGTGGAACAAAATCTAATCGCCACAAGACAATGAACGCAGTATTTGCAGTGGAGGGGAACAAAATCAAATCGCTGCAACACAATGAACGCAGTATTTGCAGTGGAGGGGACAAGTCCTGTCGCACCGACACATTAATGGTGGCTCATCCGGACGAGTGACCATCTCGGGACTTACCTTACTTTGTCAGCCAGGAGGTGACACCTCTTGATGCCTGTCTCCATTTGACACACAAGGTAATATTTGAGGTAATGTTTCTGCCTGTTTTCCAGCCCCTGATGGCCCTCCGCAAGATGTGATCCTAGAGCCAACCTCCCCGCAGAGCATCAAAGTCAGCTGGAAGGTACGCTATAGTCCACTATATGATAATATTATACAAAAAAAATGACAATAACAATGACTCCTAGAAATGTAAATCGGTATTAAATACCGAGTATAAAACAGATAGTCCCAGTCCTTGATTCTGATTGGCTCGGAGCCGTTGTAACGCACACACACACACACACCTGTGACCGCGTTACCGTAGTTCATTTTCGGTATCAATGCGTACGTATGCTAGCCGCCTGCGTTGCTTGGCAACCATTTGCCATCCTGAAGAAATACATCGCTCATTCTCGGCAGAAGAATGACGATTTGTTTTCAATAAATGTATGTTGCTGCATTTTTTATATACCGCTGTGTGTTTATTTTTTGACACCTTACCTGGTCGTCTCTATAGAAACTGTTTTAATAACCGTTTTATAAAAGCAATGAGCCACTTGAGGCCGTGATTCATGGTGATTTGCGCCATTGCTTCCTGTGTCTCCCCCCCCCCCACAGCCTCCCCCAAGACACCTGCAGAACGGCGTGATCCGGGGCTACCAGGTGGGGTACAGGGAGTACAGCCCAGGGGGGAACCACCAGTTCACCATCCTCAGCATGGACACCACAGGGGACACCATGGAGAGCATCCTGCTGGACAACCTGAAGAAGTTCACCCAGTACAGCGTGGTGGTGCAGGCGGCCAACAGGGCCGGCACAGGGCCCTCCTCCCAGCAGGTGGTCACCAAGACCCTGGAGGACGGTAAGGAGACCGGACCCATGTGGGGAGCTGTCGGTGAAAACTGTTAGGAAAAGGGCGTTTTAAAAAAAAAAATCCTTGGCAGGGGATTGGATGATCACCTGATTGGTCTAACTTCGACCAATCAGATCGACGAACCGTGTAGTATGAGAGCGGAAACATATTTTGCATCGGGAAAAGCCTTCAGCGCCGTTCCTTACGGCAAGCCGTTTTAACATTTAATCAGTAGGGCTGACTCGTAGCGATTTTGACTAGAAATAAAATGTTAATTTAAGATATCTGTAAAACAATTTTGACATGTTACAAATATATTTTCACATGTAGAAATGACATTTTGACCAGTCAAAACTGATTTACAGATATCTTTAATTTAGTTATAGATATCAGTAATTACTTTTTCACTTTGTCCACAAGGATTGTGACTAGCAGAAATGTAATTTCCCATTTCAGATATCAACAATTGCATTTCCGATATGTCTGACATATCAACAATTGCATTTCCGGTATGTGGGCGTCATATCATTAAGTACCACAAAGCCATTGGTCGACTTTTAAATGTATGTCTACCTCATGAATATTCAACACATGTTGGCATGGCAACTGGCGCCATACATTTGTTTCGGAGTGGAAGAAGTTGAAGATGGCAAAGCAGGTGATTATTAAAATCCAACGGAAATGTTTTGCCATTCAACGGGTATATAATCCACATATAATGAAGGTGTATGCGGTCTCAGTGTTAGAAAGTCCTTCTTGCTCCACGGTTTGTCGTTTGTCCTTCTCGTCCTTCTTGTCCTTCTCGCTCCATTTTCGCTCGCCATCGTCGCCCAAATTACCATATTAATTTCGAATGTCGCCCAAATGACCATATTCATTTTGGATATGTACGTACACCATTGAAGATATCAACAATGTCATTTTGATTAGTGGAAATTCCTTTTTTGATATCTAAAATTCAATTCTGACTAGTTATAAAAGGAGTTGTAGATATCTCAAATGTATAATTGTTACTAGTACAAATATCATTTTCACTGGTTACAATTGTATTTCAGATATCTGTAATGACATTCTTACTAGTGTGACGAATGGATAACCGCACATATGTATCAACAGACTGTAATATCCTCACATAGCCACAAAGGAATAGAAATAAATATACAAGTTGTATTAACTGCACCTGAACACTAGATGGCGGCATACATAATACACTGGGGGCGGGCGCTCAACACTAGCCATTATGCGTCATAGAGGCCACGCCTGCCCAGATACTAGCAAACAACACATCCGGGGGAGGGCAGAAACCCTATAGGCAGCGTATCCGGACAGATACACAGCTAAGGGTCGCTCCACGCGCGTGACTTTTACAATACCCCTCCATTTGTTTCGTAGATTAATATAACTAAAGCTAAACAAATAAAGTGAATTAAAGCGATCCTGTGTCGGGGGCCTTCTTCCTCAATGAACATCACTACACTAGTTACAATTCCAAGCCGACATATCAATAATTACATTTGACTCAGAATTAATTTTAGATATCTACAATTCCATTTATGATATCTGTAATGTAAGAACAATTGTAGATATCTACAATGGACATTTCCACTAGTGAGAATTGAATTGTTTATCAATAATTAACATTTTGACTAGCGATAATTAAGTTATAGATATTATTAATTAGAATTGCAACTAGTCAAAATTACAGTATGGATATGTCGACTTGGAACTATAACACGTCAAAATTGAATTATAGATATCTGTAATTGAGTTTGAATAGAAGTCAGTGGTAAAATGGTTGACTAGTTGTAATTAAGTTACAGATATCTACAATGATCATTTCCACTAGTAAGAAATTAATTGTTGATATCAAGAATTAACATTTTGATTAGTGAGAAATGAATTGTAGATACCTTTAATTAGAATTGCTACTAGTCAAAATTACATTATGATATGTTGGCTTGGAATTCTAACTAGTCAAAAAGTAAATGTTGATGATCTACAATTGCTATTACCGCTACAGATGTTAAAACGGCGTGCCATAGTTCCTTGCCCTTCTTTCGATGAAGAAATATAGATGATGAAATGACGCTATAACCTCATCTACGCTAACCTCTTTAGGAGCCGCCATTGTTGTTTTTGTACGCTTGTCGCTTCTTGCTGTCGTCACACCTAAACCACGCCCCAAAACCCTGTAGCTGCCAGTAGTTCCTCTGATCGGTCTGAACCACTGTGTTTCGGCCGCAAGCACATAACTTGTCTTGAAGCCTGGCCAGACCGATCTCTGGAGAGAAACAGAATGTAAACCTGCGAGATCGGGATGGTCTCACGAGGCTTAGGAAACACAGGGATGGTGCAAAACAATGTAAAGAGGTGCAAGTATTGGTTTGTGACCACTAGAGGGCTGATACACACTCATGGAAGCAAACCGATGAGAAAGATGGAATTCTTCACTCCCTCTTCTACAGGCCTCATAAGGCCAAAATAAAAAGGCCAACATAAAGCTTACTTGCACTTTGGTGGCCTTAGGACACAGTATTGAAAAATATTAGTACAGTGTTAACAAAGATATTCTCTCCTGTCCAGCAGGGTTTTAAATCAGTGCTTACATCAGGCTCGTGGCACAGGGTTGTGTAAGTGGGACATGGTGGCACAATGTTTTGTGGATTTGTTAAGGGGGCATTTTTTGATTTAATAATTTATTGAATCAAAGTCATTTTAGTCATTTGTGTGATAAGACTACCATCCTCTGGGCATTGGACAAATTACATTAGACCAAAACTTAAATGCTATACTTTCTATGTCCAGTAGATGGTAGTGTTGTTGAATAGAATAAATGTTCACAAATGAAGAGTGTTTATATTAGATTAATCAGTTTCTATTGGTTAACAAATTCCCATGTGTTTATTCCCAATTCCCAAACATACCCTTCTTATTTAGTGAGAATTTAGTTTTGACATGAATGATGCGCAGGCTACATACATTTGAAATCCAACACACATTAGATACTGTTCCTTTTTGGAATTTCAGAATTGCCTTACACCACACATAGCCTGTACATAGAAACACACACTTCCCACGCTATACTCCTAACCCCAACCCTCAGTATTATACTGGCACCATCCAAACATTGTATGTGTGTATTTCCGCCCGTTCCCCTGGCAGTGCCCTCCCGTCCCCCTGAGAACGTCCTGGCTGTGGCCAAGTCCCCAGAGGTCATCTCCCTGTCCTGGATGACCCTGCCGCGGGACGCCCTCAACGGCAACCTGCAGGGCTACCGAGTCATCTACTGGGCCAACCTGCCTGATGGAGGTAGTACACACACACACACACACATATATAGACATGTGCACACACACACACAGAATTTTGTTGTAAACAACACATTGGTTTTACTTAACCATCACCGTCCACAATTTATCCCATGGAATGATGCTTGAGCTCTGTTTGTCAGTTTTTGGTTGGTTGGTTATCCACATCTTATCCACTAGTGGGTGCTGCAGTACCACGGCTCAGTCTGTACCAGCCCCATAGCCCTGTAGCTCTCTGGATTTGGTGCAATTTATTACATTCCAGTTCTGCACAATGTCGTAAAATACATATCCAATTTCTGAGGGAAAAGCCCCAGAGCAAATAATGCAAATTTAATCAAAAAGGACCAACACCATGTTCTTCTGTGAAAATGTCCCAAGTTTATATATGAATTTGAGTTTGCTTTGCCAGTGTTGCAGTCTGCATTATATAGAGTGCAACTCTACACACACACACACACACACACACACACACACATACACACACACACACACACACACACACACACACACACACACACACACACACACACACACATATATATTTACAGTATCATATACAGTATCATGCATAGTGATGTTGTTATTCTGTTGCATTAATGGATTCATATTGCTGAACAAACTTTACCCTTTTGGAGAATAGTTCAAAGATATATTAGATATAAATCCCGTATATGTCCCTCTCTCTCTCTCTCTCTCTCTCTCTCTCTCTCTCTCTCTCTCTCTCTCTCTCTCTCTCTCTCTCTCTCTCTCTCTCTTTCTCTCTCCCCTCCCTCTCTCTCTCTCTCTCTCTCTCTCTCTCTCTCTCTCTCTCTCTCTCTCTCTCTCTCTCTCAACTCAACCTCCATCTTAGCCAGGCCTACATCATCAATAATTCACAGGCAATAACTCAGCAAGGGCTGCCCAATGCTGAGTGGCACACTGGTGAGCCATATAGTCAAGGACAGGGAGAAAGAGAGGAAGACAGAGCGAGAAGCAGAGGAAAGGAGAGAGGAGGAGCAGAGGAAAGGAGATAGGTGTAGCGAAGGGAAGAGGAGATATATGAGCAGGAGCCGAGCTAGCGAGGATAGTGAGACATACACTATAAACAGCCTGTAATAAATAAAGGAATTTATGACGACAAAGACGTTACCTTTTTGTATTAACCCTTTGTTAATACAAAACAGGAGATATGGTTGAAATGAAACACTAAATGCCACGCATTTAACTGATTCCTTTATATACAAATTGACAATTGTATATTTTTGATTGTATGAATTAGCCTGACATCGCCAGACCAATTTGCAAATGGTAATCTGGAACCTCTCAGTTCATTTTCAGTTTCCAAGGGGTGTTATAAACGGGCGCAGACCAAAATGCCTCTGGATGCATATTACCCCATATTACGCCCCATATTAGACAAACGGTTGTGATGTGATGAGGTCGGCTGGAAATCTGTCTGAACGGGAGGGGGACCAGATCTATGGCACATCTGCCACAGCAAATAAAACATGAGATCGCAGATTCGGCTGTTTCCCAGGCTGTATATGAATACAATTCAAAGACAATGGTGTTCTCCTCATCCTTGTAACCCTCCTCAGAACTGGGGGAGATCAGGAACGTGACCACGGCCCAGCCCTCTCTGGAGCTGGACTACCTGGAGAAGTACACCAACTACAGCATCCAGGTGCTGGCCTTCACCCGGGCCGGGGACGGGGTCCGCAGCGAGCAGATCTACGTACGCACCAAGGAGGACGGTGAGATATAAATAACCGAAAAGGAGACTTTTTTTTCTTTTCTACACCGAATTTACTGCAAGGTGCTGCAAGTATGTGTACGAGTATGAGTGTCTATTTTTGTATTGTATTATGATAAAATGCCATGTGATTAAGCTGCAAACCAATTTCCCCACGGAAACAAATAATGAAGTATCTCTCTCTCTCTCTCTCTCTCTCTCTCTCTCTCTCTCTCTCTCTCTCTCTCTCTAATAATACACCGGCTTGTGTGGTCACTAATGGGCCCCACACGTGATGATGCGATTTGGACCGCAATGCGTCCTACCAGAGAAAAAGTCTTGGTCGTAGGTCAGGGTCAATGTGACGGTGGGACGCGGCTGATCTGCCGGCTGATCTACCACTCAATTCCACTCGCACAATTCAAAGCTGACGATCAATATTTGATCATTATTTGATACAATACATACAATAATCGTACAAGGCGGTCAAAATTGCACAATGTGTGGAGTCCATTATACCACAGAGGACCAAAGACTAAAATGCACCAAACCGATTGATTGATTGATTGATTGATTGATTGATTAATTGATTGATTTCTACTTATAGTCCCTGGACCCCCTGCTGGGGTGAAGGCCGCTGCCTCCACCAGCTCGGTGGTGTTTGTGTCCTGGCTCCCCCCACTGAAGCTCAACGGCATCATCAGGAAGTACATAGTCTTCTGCTCCAACCTCCACCCCATGGTGCGTGGAGCTCTCTGAATTAGGGGCGGGACAAAATATCCATAATATCGGGATTCTTCCTCTTGTGATACGTTATCAATACACTGTATTGATAACTGTATTGTCTCGTTATCAATACAGTGTATTGATAACGAGCTTTCAAAATATCGTATATCTATATATATGAGGGTCATGGGAACGCAAGTTAACATTGGACGTTGGTTAACGATGGACAAGTTGCAGTCAGTGTGTGATTGTGTGTGCTAATAAGGCACTAAGCTAAGACTATGCACTTTGTGTTAGATTGTTTCATCTGGGTTGTCAAATTCTGTGAAACCGACATCACAATGCAGTGACTAAATACATCATTCCTGCTGTTCAGTAGCGTGCGGTGAGCCTCAATTTCAGTGGGGCGAAGCTACCCGTGTGGCCGACCACGCCCACAATATGTTTTTTAATGTGTATTTTTGAGCTACATTAATAGATGCTAAATAAACTAATTATGAACAAAAATACCGAACGTGCTTTGAAGCTTTGAACGTGTCAGCCGCAACACATGCATGATGTCGGGCGAATTAGTATGTGCAATGGAAACACCAACCAGGTCTGGAATCATCTTTAGCTCAGGACACATTAAACATTATAGAGAAGTTATTCCTCCAGTTTATTTCAACAATGCCACCACCACTCGCCATGTCTGCATCTCATTATACAGTAACGAAGTGTATTGGCGGAGTCATTCTAGTTGACCATGGGGCGGATAAGTTGACGACCATATAGGACTCTATTAGCGCGGGTTGAAATCCCTATTGCAGCCTGCAGGGTTACGTGATGAACATACGGAGGAGCACGACCGTTGCGTTGAACCGCCCCAACATTGAAAGATTACGCTCAAGTAGAATTGCCACCATCCAAAACTTGATGTCAACGTACCAAAAATAGTGTAAAGGTCTACAGAAACTATAGATAGTTAATGTGATGCAAATATTATTAGAAATAGATTCATGGAGCTGGAGCAAGGATTTTTGGAGGAACTATTTTTTTGGGAGCCTGCTCTTGCAAGTAGGTGGTTCGTCGCCCCACCTGCCCACATGAGCCGCACGCGACTGCTGCTGTTTGCCTTTTTAGGGGTATTTGTTCTTCTTCGGTTGCACAGATATCCTGATGTATCGTAGATGAATTGTCTTGCAATGTATCGAGTATCGCAGAATCGCTGTATCGTGATACCATCGTTATCGGAGGCAACGTATCTTGATAGTAACGTAGCGTGATTACACTGTGATTCCCACCTACTCTGAACCCTAGATGTTGCAGTCACTGTTAGATAAGGGGACAGGGTTAGTTAGCTAGTTAAAGTGAGATTGCTCAGGAGCACTTTAATGGGAGTGGCGTGCCGCCAAAGAGCTTGAGATTTTAGATTGTGTTGAGTTTCTCGTATAGTTAAATGTAGACCTAGTCTTTTTACAGAGCAACCAATGCTGAAAGCCCATCCACTCATAGTCGCTCATTCATGGTGATGTTTAAGTGACCTTCGGATGAGTTGTTGTTTCATTCAAAATCAGTGTGTTCATTTGACGCCGTGTGTCACACTGCTGCTGTTATACTACACGTCTTCATGTGTTAACCCCATTCATTACACTGCTTTGTCGAATACTCTATTCTGATTGGTCAATTACAGCATTCTACGGTCTGTTATTTCTGAATAGCAGACAGCTGCTATGAATAACAGACCGTTGCTATGGACGCTATTTCCAACCGTAGAATCAAACAGACTTTTTTTTGTTTGCGGAAGCAATAAAATCATCTTTTGTCGTTATATTTTGTGTCAAATGATTGATTTCTTTAGTAAGTAGCTGTGTAATAAGCGGTATAATGTAAGTCAATAATGATCGGTTTCGCTGTACGTTATCCCTTACGTATTGTCTGTACTTCCCTAGGTGATGAGCGAGTTCGAGGCCTCGCCAGACGTGTATTTCTACAGAATCCCCAACCTGGCGCGCAACAGGCAGTACAGCATCTGGGTGGTTGCGGTGACGGCGGCCGGCCATGGCAACAACAGTGAGAAGATCACTGTGGAGCCTCTGGCCAAAGGTAATCCTTCTTTTTCTTATTACATTTCAGTTTCCATCCGGATGCCCGGAAAACAAGTAATGTTATTACATGACAAATTGTGTCGCAAAATGCATGCCTTGGTAAACTTATTCTCGGGCGTGTGCATGTGTGACTATATGACCTGTCAAATCGTGACAAAGTCTTTTGGACTTGTGTGTGTATATTTTATTACCCATGTGATTATAATGGAAATTTAGATTTCTCTATGAGGTAGGACTGATGGCTCAATGCCCCCTAGGCCTGAATGTGTGAATGTGTGAATGTGTATGCGTATGCATGTGTATGCGTATGCATGTGTGTTTGTGTGCTTAATGTGTGTTTATGTACCTCTGTGATCCCCCGCAGCTCCGGCCCGCATCCTGACCTTTAACGGCACGGTGACCACACCCTGGATGAAGGACATCGTCCTGCCATGCAAAGCTGTCGGAGACCCTCCTCCCACCATTAAGTGGCTTAAGGGAAAGTAAGGAGGGCGACAGATTCCCTACATTATAGTATTATATCATTATTATGTATTTAATTAATAGCCATGTGGTCTTGATTAAGTCTTGTTTAAATTCCTGTTGAGTAAATGAGAAAATATTGCAGTTTAATTTCCTATTTGCTATGGTTTATCTCGAGCTGTAGATCTGTATCAAATGGGGACTGTAAACCTCTGGGAATACACCTCTTTTATAAATCTGCAAAGAATAACGATTCTCTGTGTATCATTGTTTGTGTATAGTATAGTCATATTTCTATATTTCTCTTTTCTTCTTCGTCCAGCACGAATGGGACCCCTACTCCTGTCCTGGTGGATGGACGTCGGAGCGTCCACGGCAACGGTAGCTTCATCATTCGTACTGTGAAAGCTGAGGATTCTGGGAATTACAGCTGTGTGGCCAGCAACAACTGGGGCTCCGACGAAATCACGCTTAACCTGCAGGTGCAAGGTAAGATGAGCTAATGTCATGATGCGTTTTGTGAAGTCTTATAGCTGGAAAGTTCCTCTTTATATTTGAGCCGGTTCGTGTGCGATAATGATTAGTATAAGTTCTGACCAACATCATCGTGTGTCCCATTGGATCATCTGTAAGTAATAACAATAAAAATAATTACAACAATAACAATCTGAAGTTATAGCTGTGCAATGGTGAATCAAAACCATAAAAAGTGAATCAGAAGAGACCAATGAAAGAATAATTGCATGCAAAATATGATCTTATAATAACCTATTTGTTTGGATCAAACTAAAATATGTTTCTTAAAGACAATACTAGGGTTAGGGTTAGTTACCAAGAACAAAGAAGACGTTTCTGGAAGCTATGGCGAATAACTTCCTAAATAATTAGAGACAGGTAATCTAACACAGTCATCAACTCCCCTCCACAGTCCCCCCTGACCAGCCACGCCTTACAGTTACCAAGACAACCACTACATCCATCACGTTGTCTTGGATACCGGGAGACAATGGAGGGAGCTCCATTAGAGGTTTGTATGAAACACACACACACACACACACACACACACGCGCACGCAGACACACACACACTATGCCGTCAGGATCGTGTCATATTACGTGCGAACCAATCAACTGAACGTGTCACATCCGCGTGCTTTGACGCCTGTGCAGCAGACAGCGCCTGACCTGTAATGTAGTTTCCTCATTGACTTATAATAGTCCCCCGTTCACGCGCACGTTCACGCGTGATGATTGCTGCACGCCGGTAGTCACACTACGCGTAGTGACTACGCGTAACATTCATGCGTTTTTTCGCGAACGCACGCATTAACGCTCGCATGAAGATAATTGAACATTTTTGTCAGGCGCTCACACGCACGCGGAAACGACGTGCGCAAACTCTGTCACGCGTAACAAGAAGCTGCGTACGTATGAAGCAGCGTGCGCACGTCTGCCTGTCACTGTTTGACAAATGTTGTTACGCGTTCACACAGACGTGCGGGTCGCATATTCTGATGCTGCGCGGCCGGAAGTTGATCTGCACGGCGCGCACACTACGCGTCATATGAACGTGTAGTGTAGTTGTTCTGTGTTCCATTTTCATCCAGTAGATGGTGCAATCGATCCAATGCGAGATAGACATGGGTGGATGACGTGACATGGGTGGATGACGTGACATGGCAGTTTTGCTAGGATGGTGACAATCATCTCTCTCTGACCAAGAGGACTCCTCTTTAAATCAGGACTGTCCACACATACCCAGACAAAGATAAACACCTACACCTCACAGAACTCTGTAACAGGTAAACACAACCCTCACAGGACCATTTGAGGTAAAGCACATACCTACTGCACAGAGATCTTATAAGAGTTAACACAAGCTGTAAGGGGCATTTTTTTATTGACATGTTTCCAGCAGACACTGTTTTTATTTTGTAACTTAGAATATCTTTGTCTTGTTCATCTGGGGCGTCTAGCAGCATTCATGTTGACACCGTCTAAATAAATAATGAAAAAAAAAACGAAAAATGAAAAATCAACATGGTATCATGTTTTCCACATGCTGTAAATAAAGGTTTATCACACTATAGGTCTTAAAATGTGAAAATGGTTAACAGTTGAGAGATTTCATTCAAAATTAAGAAAAGTAATCAAAATGTAATCAAAAACAATAACATTGCCATAATAATTATAGAATCATCACACTCATCCTTACTCTTCAATCAGTATTTTTATTGGTACTCATGTCATAAGTCTGCCCAACAACAAAGTACTGTTACCATTGCTATGATTGCTATCAATTTTATTACAAATGACTGCAGCTGCTCCGGTTAGCATCCGCCACAAACACCGTCTTCCCAGCTGACTATAACTCCAGACTCTACTTTTAAACTTACACAACACAAATGACCATCTTTCCCAGTCACCTTTCTCCTTCTCCTTCTTCTTCTTCTTCTTTTGAATTTCCGGTCAGGCAGGCAAAGTATGGCTCAATGCTGCCTCCCCTGGTTGACTAAAATGAAAAGGTCAACTACACTACACGTTCATGTGACGCGTAGTGTGCGCGCCGTGCAGATCAACTTCCGGCCGCGCAGCATCAGAATATGCGACCGCACGTCTGTGTGAACGCGTAACAACATTTGTCAAACAGTGACAGGCAGACGTGCGCGCGCTGCTTCATACGTACGCAGCTTCTTGTTACGCGTGAAATACAATCTGCGCGTAACAACGCACGCACACACGCATGCATAACAAAGTAACCATGCGTGCACACACACGTTGCTGCGCATCTTTCCAAGTGTTTTGACTTCGATTTCACCCCATACACACACACACACACACACACACACACACACACACACACACACACACACACACACACACAATACCAAGATGAAGTTGAAGATGTAATTTCCTCTTCTTTCTCTCTGTTTTGATTTATGTGATGGTGGGTTGAGGAAACGTAAGCATGCAGAAGAAATGTTGTAGAATGTATTGGGAAAGTTTCCAAGGTGATAAACTAAAGTTGACTGTTTAATGAGGATACATTGTTCTCTTGCGTATACCGGAAGCTGCTGGAAACCCTTTTGACTTGGAAGTAAACCAAAATCCTCAAGTGAATTGGGAGCATTTCCTCCAATAGAGTTTTTTTGTTTTTTTCCAAGGAGATTTTCTTATTTCAAGGGTAAAGTGTTCCCTGAACTCTCTATTAAAAATAAGAAAGTAGCAAATTTTTGCACAAAGGTCTTGTCTCTGACATCCTTTTTTAGAAAATAACAATAAGTTCATAAATAAGGGGATACAAAGTTGGCTCGGTTGCTTTTCCGCAGATGAGCAACCATCATTTTAAAAATAATGTCCTGGTATGTTACTGCAAGTATAAAATCCATGATTCAAAATACTACTAGCTGGATTTTGTATCTGTATTGTATATTTCTTCCTTGCACCAACATATTAAGTACAAATTCCTTGTATCTGTAACCTACTTGGCAAAAAAATCACATTCTGATAGAGTAAACCTCAAATACAACAAATGGGGGGGGGAGGTGAAAATATTCCCCAGTGTAATTGCAATACCTGCTCCTTTAAATGAGGCTTCATGACAAATGCCATGTCTATTCTCCGGGGGAAGTGTTGAGACCCTGTGATGTCTGCTTGACTGATGCTGCCGACCCCAGAGGCCGTCGTCGGTGTTGGGATGATACTGGTGTCAAGTCACATGCCCCTGCACTGAAGAGTTCATGTAGACAACGTGTCGGTCGGCTGCGATTTTGGGCGCGTCTTGGCTGTTGCTGGGCAGAGAAAGGGAAGCCGAGGTTCGCGTGACACTGGGACCCCGGTGGCACGTTGCTACAGTGTGCCGGCTCAAACTGGCAACCCGAGGATCGGTAGACTGAAAGACTGCTGTGAGCCAAGGCCCATTTAGGGTGGGCCGTAATTGCTTTCTTGCGGCCATACCCATCAACCCTCCCCTCCCCTCCCCGTTTTTCCCGTGATTCTCGTGTATTATACCCTTCCCTCCCGCTGTCCTCCCGTTTAAATATTTTCCTGTTAATCCCTGTTGTATTTTTAACTTTAAAAAAATGGTTTATAAGAACATAAACCATCTAATAAAGTTGTAGTCACTTACTTAATGTAGGAACTAGTTAACCCAATCCTCATTGCACTGATATTTTAAAGCAAGTGGTTGCCAAGTGGTGATTTTAGGATTCCCTTGTCTAAATGTAAAGGGTATGTGGACAGCGGTATGGGGGGGTGGGACAGCCTGTGGCGGGGAGCCGGAAAATGTCCTTTATTTTCAAATCCCAATGTTGACAGCTATGCTTGAGGCCTGGGGAGTGAGGTTTCCCTGGAGGACACCTGTCACTCTGTGACATTTGCACCATTATCTGTGCCTTTTTTCCCCCCCGCATTAACCCTGTAAAGCATTTACGACGTAGTATGTGATTTGGCTATAGTGGATGCAAGTAACCAACAGGAACCGCCAGCATTCAGAAACCACACGGCGCCATGTTTGCATTTCAGGGGGATGCCGATATGTTTTGACAAAGAGCCCATGCCAAGAAAACAAATTGGGGAAATACTCCATGTGTAAATGTAGTACTACGTTTTAAATTAGTCTATACGTGACAAATTCCAGGTCTGTTCTCCGGGGAATGTGCTCGACCTTGTGATGTGTTGAAGGAGGAGGCGCATAACCATGATACCTTTTGTGGTTGGGAGGTGACGTCTTCAAAATACCCCCCCCCCCCCCCCCCCCCCCCCCGCCCCCCCCCCCCGCCCTATTAATCGGTCGACCCTAGAATAGACTGTCATCAACTGTATAGCGCTTGCAATGCAGAAGATGCCAATAAAAGACCAAAGACGGTTGGAAGTAGGTAAAGCTGGCTTCAGTTGCCATGGGGTTTGATCATTGAACCATCATTGAACCATATTATCGTCTTTGCAATGCCCGCTAATTGGTAAACCTCAGTTTTCAAAGAGCTCAGGGCTCCCGATGTTTTGACGTTTGATCCACGGCCTTAATTGCGCGTTCACGGACGCACTGAAGCGCTAATGGACACCGCCACATTGCGTTGATCACAGTGCTGCAGGACTCAATGTTTATGAGTTTGGTTAATCATGGCGACAAACCCATCCCCCCCATCTCACCCCACCCCCCCGCTACAAACGCCAACAAAGCACCGCTAATGGTCAGTTGTACTCTAAGCTCATTACGGTGAGATCGTTACACGGTTATACGCATGTTTAAGACTATTAAAACATGTGACGTCGTTACTCTTCTCCTCTGGGGCGTCATAACACAGCTCTGTACCTTATACCTATCAGGAATGGCTGATAGGTACAGCAAATGGCTGTTGCTGTACCACTAGTACTGCAAATTAAAATTACATTTTCATGAAGCTGGGACGTTTGTGTGTGTGTGTGTGTGTTTTGTGTATCCATCTGAACATTTGCAGCTTTTACATCAAACCCCTAGCCTAGAAATCTAGACGGCCCTAGCGGCAGCAAATTTAATTTGCAGCCAGGGGGTCTAGCACTTCTCCGTCGTTTTTCGGTGCTGGAAACAGAACATCTGTCAGACCAATCACAGCGTGAGGGGCGGAGTCTGTGACCATGACGACAGAGTTGCGACGGTTCCGTGTTAGAGGGAAACAATGGTTGCCGCTGCTGGCGAACAGCTGTCTTTCGACTCGGCTTTGGCCGCGACTCCTCAAGACTTGAAGTTAACATTTTATTTCACTATTCTTCCACAATCCACCGTACGGAACACTTCCCCATGGACTAATGTCCGTCGCTCTGACTACGTCACCTTCTTCGTTGCTCTGATTGGTTGTAGTGCTATCCTATTGCGTGCAGAGGGAACTTGAAAGACAACCGTTTATCCCGCCCACACTGCCAATGGAGCAGTGCCAGACCCTACATCTTTCTGATGTGGGTCTGGCTTGCCAGGCTATCAAACCCCAGCTTAATCTCCTAATGTTGACACTTTTATTCATTCAGTTGTGGCAATGGTCGGTTTCCTTCTTTTCTTTTCCACTTCAATTGTTTTGCCCCGTGTGACGGAGCTAAAGGGCTAAAGTCAGATACATCCTGCTGCCTCATCAACTACTCATTCAACTCACTCGCTTCGTCGTCTCTAGATCAAGTGCTGTTGCGAAAAAAGCCACCCCAAACAAATTGTACAGCTCAGTCGACTCCACCTGCATTAATACTCATAGAGAACAGTGTCAACAGAGACGAGGCTAAGTGGAGCTTACAGTGAGGTGAAGGTATTGAAATGTATTTGTACAACTCTTCACCACTTCACCACAGGTGCGGCGCTGTCCTCTGTCAAGGCCATGCCTTTCCCTTAAAGCCCTGACTTTACTTAAAGCTCTTACTAAGGCAAGACAAAGCAACCCCCAACAAAACGAAAATAAAAAAAACACCCAGGAGGAGGGAGAAGGAAATAACCTTGAGAATATAGAGGAAGCACTCGCCCCCCAGCACCCCTACCAGGATGGCAGCGAGTGGGCCGGTGACATTGAAGACATTTGGTATGGTGCCACTGTGCATAAAACAAGCGCGCGCCACACAAGTCTTATATAGCCACCGGACATATAAATAAAATATGTGTCCCCCCCCCCCTGTGTCCTCATGCCATGTCATGTACTCCAGTCAGCCCTATTTTACCGCACATTTGCCGCGGGACAACATACTACATACAGAAGAATGAAGAACACAATTCAACGTATTTCGTGTACATTGATGACCTGACTACAGACGAATCCATGAGCAATGTAGTTTTTACGGTCGGCTACTATACAAAGTTCAAAACACTGGTTTACGTCCATACAAAGAAAGGTTTTCGTTTATCGATGGAGATTACCTTAAAGCCCTACAAGTAGATAAGAGATCCACCGTTGCAAATAGGGATGCCGCACTTTGTAAACAACCACTTGTGAATTATATCAACCAGTATATTTGAAATATTAAACCCGTTTTAACGGCATCTATTATATGTTTAACTCCATTACATTTCCTGTCATTAACTTCTTTCTTAAAATATTCTCGCCGTGTATCGACTTTCTTTAATTTTGTCAAATAAATCTCCAAATGAATTTCTAACGGCGTTGCCAGTGCTAAACTGTTAACGACATAATGTACATTTTATTACTTCTCTGAATAATCTCACTGGTGCATTTTTCAGTCTGCCGTGTGTGTATGCGTATGTGTGTGTGTATGTGTGTGTGTGTGTGTGTGTGCGCGCACACACACACATGTGCAGGGGTGGTGCGGTTGGGCGAGCGCACGTGCGTTTCTGGAGAATGTGCCTCTGTTCCTTCTCCTCTTCCCTCCTCTTAATGAGCTCTCTGCAGATGGGACTCGCTCGCTCTCCCTGTCAACACTCTCTCCAAACCTCTCCCGCCCTCGCCTCTCTCCTCTCCTCTGCACAGCCACGGAGAGGGAGAGAGGGGTGACTGTCGTGTGTGTTGGTGTTGATGGGGGAGGTGGGGGGTGGGGGGAGTGTAAGGATGCAGGTGCAAGGAGAAGGGGATTAACAGGGAGGGAGAGAGAGAGAGAGAGAGAGAGAGAGAGAGATAAAAAACAAATAAAACAAATATATATATATATATATATATATATATATACACACATACATGGTTCCACGCGAGGATGTGTGAAATGAAGCTTATGGGGTGGGGTGGGAGGGGGAGCACAGAGAAACTGAGGGATCGTTTAAAAAGGAAGCGTCAACGTCAGAAAGCTTCGAGGGTTGAGGGATGTGCAGGGAGGGAGGGAGGGAGGGAGGGAGGGAGGGAGGGAGGGGGCGGTGGGGGGGACGGCGGTATTCCGAGCGCTCGGCCGTAAATACGTGCATTAGGAAGCGAAATGGCGCCACATTAGCTCACTATCTGCAAGGGAACCGTTACATGCAATATATCTGTGGGTTCCCTCAGGCTTGGCACGGTGGCCCTGCCTGCCTTCCTGCCTGCCTGCCTGCCTGCCTGCATGCATCCCTGCCTGCTGTGCGCGAGCCGCCTCGCCGAAGCTAAATTAATAATTGGCTCTGCCAGCCAGGTCTGCCAGAGTTAATTGAGCATCAAAGAGAGACGCCAGAGCCGGAGCACAGATCATCCTGATTTCCCTGGGTGCAAAAAAAAAAGTCTCATGAATGGCTCATGAATGTCTGAGCGAGTGTGTTAAGTGTGCCTTCCCCCCCCCCCCCTTTCCTTTTGTGTGTGTGTGTGTGTGTGTGTGTGTGTGTGTGTGTATGACAGTGGGCTTAGGAGTTAGAGGGCAAGTGATGTTATCACTCAGTGTGTGTGTGTGTGTGTGTGTGTGTGTGTGTTTGTGTGCTGGTCTGTGCGTGTGGTTATGTTTTTTTCGCGTCCGTTTTCCACTGTGCATCTTTCTGTGTGTGGTTTTTTCAATGTGCCTCTTTGTTACAATGAGCTGAGTGGGGGGATTCTGCTGTCAGGATCTATTTCTCTGGTTATCCACTAAAAACATAGCTTGCATCGCTCTCCATCCCCCCCCCCCCCCCCCCCCCCCCAAAAAAGGGATATATAATAAGGCCTCGACGGCCCCATCAGAGGGAGGGGGCTTTTGCTGTGAAATACGCTAGTGGAGATGCTAGCTTCCGCCAGGGTGTGGCCCCCCAATGTGCAATGAGTGATGTGACATCTTCACCCAGCTAATGCGTGATGCGTCTGCATTGTAATTGCGTGGGTACTTCCAACATGGCTAAGCTAAGCGCTGCGATGTCTTCCTTTGGCCGTAGATGGGATTCAGTTGCACCGGTAACAAATTGACGTGTGCATAATTAATCTCTCTCCTGCTCTCTCTCTCTCTCTCTCTCTCTCTGTCTCTCTCTCTCTCTCTCTATACCGCTCTCTTGCTCTCTCTCTCTCTCTCTCTCTCTGTGTCTCTCTATCTGTGTGTCTCTATCTCTCTCTCTGTGTCTCTCTCTCTCTCTCGCTCTCGCTCTGTCTGATCGGAGGGAGGGAGGCGGCAGTAAATTGCGGAGCTGAAGGTATAGACAGACGGAGGGGGGGAAGGGGCGGGACATAATGACATGGTACGGAGCAGGGGACCAAGGAGGTAGGTTGTTGTGGTTGCTGGTTCAGCGCCGTGTCCCTCTCTGGCACCGCAACATGCTATTATCTATTCCACGGGTCAAGTGGGAAACCGCTCGTAGCGGGTTTATTTAGGCGGCAACACCTGCTTTTTCGCGTGTCATGCATCTAAGCGATGGATACACCTGTGTGTGTGTGTGTGTGTGTGTGTGTGTGTGTGTGTGTGTGTGTGTGTGTGTGTGTGTGTGTGTGTGTGCGCGCGCGCGCGCGTGGGTGAGTGTATTCCTGTATGTGTGCCATCGTGTGTTTACAGCTACGGCGTCACAGCACAGATGTATTTCCAGTTGCCGTAGCTGTAAACACACACACAAGTACACAGGCATGAGTACACACACACACGCCCACGCACACACACACACACACACACACACACACACTAAAATCCCATTACTAAGCAACATCTCATTTGAATTGTCGGTGAGGCTGTTTGACAATATAAATTGGTGGAGGCAGGCCGGTCACATGGTTTGAGTTAAATGGAAAACAATGCATTGATTTAGCCTCTGTCTTTGAAGAAGTGTATGAATCATCAGCAAAATGCACGTTTTAATTCAAACCACACACTAACAATGAAAAACATGCTCATCTAAGCCACACACACACACACCACAAACCCACACACACACTTAATTCATCATTTCATTGTGCGATGGCTCTTAATTAGGAGATGGACACAGTTCATGCTTTTGTTAGTGGCCAGTCCCAGGGCATGATGGAAAATGTGGGTTGTCCATCCCATGGATAACATCTCGAACCTCCTCATACAGAGTTCAGAGTGTGACAGAGAAAGGGAGAAAGATGATTCATAGCCACCTGCGGAATGACCTCTGAGCGCGTTCAAAGCGGGGAGTTCGCCACAAGCCTTTCTCATAAACAAATAATGTTGTTGCCATGGGGGGAGTTATGCTCATGTATTTATTGGTATTTTCTGATGGATGCGTGTTGACAGAGGAAAGCTCCATCTTCAGTGTTCAATCTCCTGCTGTCTGCATGATGTCTGCAGACGGCAACGGTTTTTATTTATGCCCCGATCCCGCTCAAGGAATCCATGGCCATACATTGTAATGTCTTTCTTGACTCCAGAATACAGTTTCTCTTGATTCTTAATTTATTTAGCACGATATAGGACTACGCCTTGTGTGGTACGGTGCAACGAAGACACGGTCTCATGTGAGGATAGGAGCGAAGACAATTGAGAAGCATATTTTATTTTCGTGTTCCCCGGGTGGCGACGGGCAATGAATTATATATCATCGCCTGTCACACATCTCGATATAAGAGATATGGGGCTACCTAAAAAGAAAAAAAATGCCATTGACATTGTTACCGCTGGCTGCTTCAAACCGAATAAGGTATGCAGTAGGTAGGCTACAGTTTTGATTAGGACATATGGGATGACATTTCTTTATTTGTTTTTTGTTCCATGGCTACTCGCTCCACATCAAATGACCTCATAAATATCAGCTGATGTCCCTCCCTCCCTCCCTCCCTCCCTCCTCTGTCTGTCTGTCTGTCTGTCTGCCTCTCTCTCTCTCTCTCTCTCTCTCTGGAATTGGCGACGGGGTTACAGTGGTACACAGTACTTCCACTGTAACGAGACTCGCGCACAGCTAGCCTAGTGCACATTAATTTGACTCATCTGTCTTCCGGGGGTTTGCATCTGCTACGTATAATTCATCGCCGACTCTTGGGTTGATGTCTGCATATGAATTAACTCGGGGATATTGTGCGATTTCTGAAATTGCAGCGATGTTTAAGTTTGTGCGGTGTGTGTGTGTGTGTGTGTGTGTGTGTGTTTTGTGTTTGTGTGTGTTGGCCGCGTGTGTATATGTTGTGTGTGCGCGCGTGTGATAGGCTATCTCTAGGCTGCTTCTAAACCTGCACAAAAGCTGAGCGATGGACAGTTTGTGTTTTGGAAGTAGTTTTTAGCTGCACTACTGGGTGAACTAAACAATTGAAAAAAAACGTGGTTTTTTTTCTATTGTCATGAAATGAAACACATATGAAAAGGCACACATACCCCATGCTGTTCTGTTTGCCAATTAGGCCTGCAATCTGCTGGGCTTACTGGAGCCTAGCCAGTGACATTGTGAACACCTGAGGAGCACAAATGAAAAGAGAAATGAGAAGGAAGAAAGGCAGGAAAACGGCATGGCTCTGTCCACACAGTACTTAACAACACGAGGACAATGAGGCTTTACACACAGTAAAAGTCTGTTTTAACTTTGCACACTTATGCAGGGTACACTCTACAGGATATTCAGCCTGATTTTGTGCCCAATTTCCCCCTTTCAACTGTTCAGCAAAGCCCCGATTTTTTGATGGTTCTCGCATTTTTTTGTGTCAGATTATCCTGTGGTGTGGGGTATGTTCAAATATTGAACATGTTAAATGATTACGATCCAATATCCTGTAGTGTGGGGGGAACCCGTGGGCAGCCGAGTCCGCGGTGTATGGATTGCCATTGTGGGAAAGACGATAGCCAATTGCCACGCTGACCAGTAATTACAATGGATGCCATGGTGGCAAAAGTGAAAGCGTGATGGATTTGCAAAATGGAGAAGTCACCTCACGCTTGCAACATGTGCAGTCCATTTTCACACCGTCGCCATGACTTTGTCCGTAGTCCTTCGGTAGTTCTTTAGGATGTTGCGATACAAACGAGTGCAAAAGACGGAACAGCATGGCCGTCGTCTGCCATGTTTGTTTACGCTAAAGTCCCGTTTTCATCTGCGAGGGTTCGGGTTTTCAGAATCGGGAGTTGGTTGTTGGGGAATGGAGTCGGTTAGTGTGGTGTGGTGGGTTGGCAAAATCGTTGCCTTCCACACACTTAACGACCAAAACAGTTACTTGTATCCTCTCCTCATCTATCATCTTCATCTTCATCTTCATCATCTATCGTTAGGTGTGTGGTCGTTTTCTACATTTAAAAAATCGTCTTTGTGTGTGCCAGGCATTAGTGCACAATAGTTCATTCAATAGTTAACGAAAGAAAATAATGGGCATGATGCTTTGCCAAAGTTATTTGTCTAACATTGGCAATTATGCGTCATAACAAGGCTATGGCTAGATGGGTAGACTCTTATTGTTTGAGTTGCTGAAACAAAACAGTCCAACTAAAAAATGCCGTACAGACTTTCCACAAGACGTTAAAGACCTATGCAAAGACAAGACTGTTTTTTTCTTTCTTTTCTCAGGCCAATTAGTGTAACCACTGTCTGGTTTTGGGTATGGGCCAGAAATTTTGAGTGAAAGTCTTTAAATCTTTGAATAAAAGAATATCTGCTCCGAGGCCTTTCAAAGAGACTGAGAATAAAGGGATTTTGTATTCTAAGATTTACAGAGCTCACTTCGCTCTCTCTGTGTCTCTCTCTCTCTCTCTCTCTCTGTCTATCTCTCTCTCTGTGTCTCTCTGTGTCTCTCTCTGTGTGTCTCTCTCTCTCTCTCTCTCTCTCTCTCTCTCTCTCTCTCTCTCTCTCTCATACTCACGCTCTCTTTCTCTCATTCGGTCACCCTCTGTGGACTACAGATTCATACAACAACCAGAGAGAAGCAATTGATTATACACGCCCCTGGTACAAGGGCGATACAGCCACACGCCTAACACGCATAAAATACAACACACACACACACACACACACACACACACACACACACTCATACACATATTAGGGATGAACCGGATTGTTGTTTGTTGCACATAGTGGTTTACTTATGTGGTATTAATACCATAAATTGACCTGAAAACAATATGGTGGACGATAATTAACCATGATGCCGTGAACACAGAAATTGACTTTACAGCTCGGTTGAGTGGATGAAATGACATAATATTGATTTCATCCTGGGAGGGAACAAAGACTAGATGCTATGTTCAATAAAGCACGCGGGTTGCTATGTAAGTACTGGCGCCGTCACTGCTGGATATCCAACACAAAACCCTTTTATCGTCTGTGGCAAGTAACCCTTTTACAGACCCTTTCACAAACATTCATCGTTGCAAATCTCAAACTACTTTTGTAGTTGACAGTTTTTTGTTGTTTACAGGGCATACAATCGTTGAATGTTTCGTCCAACACGCACAGCCGGAGGCGTTTCGGCCATTCGAACGCAGCAACGCGAAGGAGAGACAAGAATGCACTCTGATATGTGATTCATGTAGAAAAGCGGATAGACAACCTTTTGCCACTTCTTCTACCACTGGGCCACGCTGATCCAGAACCCGTGAACCCACTCAGATATTACTTTTCATATTTCCTGAGAGAGTGGAATATGAAAGTGAAAGGGATAATGGATAATAAAATGATTGCTGTGACGCCATCAAGAACTATCCAAATCAAAGTAGTACATGGCATTCATGGAGATTAAGGAAGGACCAAAGTCTGAAAATGGCTTTTTTTCTTCTTTTCAAGATTTAGATTTGGCTTTAATGTTCCTGATGCAAACCTGGTTCATGAGGCCCTTATGGGTCAGGTCCTCTAGCTCCGTGGTTCTTAACCACCGGGTCGCGGACCATTGGCCATATATTTATAAATGAATATATATATATATATATATATATATATATATATATATATATGTATATATATATATATATATATATATATATATATATATGCATTTGGTCATGACCTTATATGAATCAGAGATCTGGGCACGTAATAAGCGCTCTTCGTTGTGGTGGATAAATGCGTTATACATAACTTAGATAACAATGGCAAAGAAACAGACTTTGATACATTTGTTTGATTAGTTAGAGTTTGACTCTGGCACAATAATGAACCCCCCCCCCCCCCCCCCCCCATACCTGGCCATGAAAATATACCGGCCGCCGTGGTAACAAAAAGGTTGAGAACCGCTGCTCTAGCTGGAGTGCCAGAGTGTGCCAGCCACTCTGTCAACCTGGAGCAGGTACAAGTATGTGACTGGAAGAAGATGAAGCTGTACTGGTTATGGCCACACAGGGAATTCAACCCGAAGATCTGCTGCCCGGTGACACACAACTAACAAGCTTTGTGGCCCTGCTTTAAGGAGTCAAGAAACACCCTGTGGAGCTGACATGGGGGAGTTAAAAAATTGCTTTCTGCTGTATCGACTTGGGCACCACCTTTGTCTTCGTGTCATTGTCACTTCTTGATCTCGTATTTGCTGTATTTCAGAGAAGTTCTTGGTTTTAAACTGTGGCCACCAATAGGGTTCCTTTGGGTTCGGCCTACGTGTGATTGGCTCATTGATTTTTCACACTTACATATTGGCTGGACGGACAGGGTGTTTCATTGCTTAAATAAAAAAAACAATCTCACCTCTTTGAATGGTGAAAAATGTATGCGAGTTATTCAATTTTTTTTGGTTTCCCAAAGCGGCGGAGCACAGATTTCCGCCTAGGCTTGGGTGTGTCGAACTGACAAAGAAACCCTGGAGATCAGGGAAGGCTAATAACACGGAGGCAGGAGGTGTCCATGTGGGATCTCAGGAAGGGTGCCAGCGTGACGGCGCCCTGGCATTAAACGGTAGTGAAGGAGAACAAGGAGCAGCCGAGAGACGGTGGAAGTTTTCCCCGATATCCTGTCGGGCATTTCAAAGCATTACATCATCGCTACGTCTTCAACCGGGAGAGTGTTGTAACAACCCCTGTTTTGAAATCATTTGTTGCCCAATCAGCCCCCCCACCCACATCCGACCCCCCCCCCCTTCCCCTGAATAGATCATTGTGTAATTGGTGTGAAAAGTTTTGTGCAGAAGACACCGGTGGCTCAGACATGTCTGTACACAACAATATACTGTATGCACACACACACACACACGCGCTCATTTAAACACACACACATTCACACGGATTACTGTGGACACACACACACACACACACACACACACACATACACACACACTCACCTAAACACACATGGATTACTGTGGACACACATACACACACACACACCTACACACACACACACACACACACACACACACACAGACACACACCCATGCTAATTTAAACACACAATCGATTTCAAGACACTGCTTATCACATAAAAGGCCCTACATTTCAACCCATTTCATACATTTCCAAACTTGTGCGTCCTTACTCCACCTCCAGGCCACTCAGATCTTCAGACCAAGGTCTTTTATTTATACCCCGCTCCCTCCGCAAATCCAAGGGTGATTGTGCTTTTGCCATTTGGGCCCTGTCCTTCAGGAACAGTCCCCCCCCCCCCCCCCCCCCCCCCCCCCCTGTTAGATCAGCTGAGTCTGTAAACGGCTTTAAAAAACCCATCTCTACCGTCTTGCCTTCCCTGTACAGGGGCTGTAATGTATTTTAATACATTTTTCTGCATATATCTGTGTATGTATGTAGTCTATTTTTCTGTGTTTGTATCCTGTGCAGCACTTTGTAAACTCTGCTTTAAAAGGTGCTATATAAATAAAATGTGACTTACTTACAAACACTCTCATTTAAACACACACACATTCACATGGATTACTGTGGCCACACACACACGCGCACGCACACACGCGCACACACACAGGCCATGTGTTTTGCATTCGGCGTGGACTGGCCTGCAGTCGAACCACGCTGTGAAATGAAATTCCCGTTCCCATATGCCGGTGAGTGTGTCTGCCAGCCGTAACGCCTGCTCTAGTAATGGCATATTGACTGAAGTAGCAGTAGCTCCATAGCAGGAGAGCCGGGGCCACGCCTTCTCTTCTTCCTCCAGGGGCGATACTACTCTTCCTCTCCCCTTCCCACATCCTTCAGCCTCAAGGCTTCTACACACACGCATACTCACGCACGCACGCACGGACACACACACACACACACACACACACAACACACACAGAACGACACATAAAACAGAAGGAGGCGAATGCAACCATTTCAGAGATCAGACTCAGTTCATTCAATTTCAGTAGTGCAGTGACTTGGCATCAGGTAACATGAGGCCGCCAGGTGCCACGTGCCGAGAGAGCCGTTCCTGCATCCTACATTATCAAGGTGTCATTGTATGCATAAAATATACGCTGTCCATGGTTTTCATCTTTTACAACACCCGATATCGGGTGTATATTCTAGGTGGTCATTGTGTACTCAAGACACACACACACACACACACACACACACACACACACACACACACACACACACACTACATCATTATACACTTGCGCACTCACATGGGCGGCACTCACCCACACGTGACATGGACACCATTATAACTACATATACACTTTTCCATGATGGAGCATGCATGCATTCATGCATGGATATAAGGGCACACGTGTATGCAGATGAGGTGTGTGATGTATACATGAATCTGACCAGAGGTAAGGGTTAGTGGTCTACCAGTCAAACCACAGGGTGCCTGGGGGGGTGCGGCGATGGAGAAACCATGGCAACCATTAGCCATATTGCTGTTGCTATGACACCATATAGATTGCTGGACCACTGCTGCTGCTAGACCAGTGTCTGGCAGAGGTAGAGGAGGTGAAATAATTTGGTATAATAATTTGCTCAACTTATTTTCTTCTTAGGCTTTATTCTTTCTTTGTTTCTTGTTCTCTACAACCTTTGACACCTATCTCCTCCCACAATTTTTCACCTAGCGACTCTGTTAAAACTTTAAAATGTTTATCTTGGCTTATTATTATTCAATTATTTTTCAGTATTTTAGACTTTTCGAAATATTCAACTCTTAAACAATTTCTCTGAGACGTCAACTACTTCAGACTTTGCATCGCGGTACATTTTTAACCGTTAAACCTAAGTTTAAACATTTAACAAATCATCACATTTTGATCATGATAAGTCCGATTTTCGACACTTTTATACTTGAGATGGGACAGTTTTAGTTTTATTTCCGCTTTGTATATTTTTGCTTCGTCTCACTGACGTCACCCCTAGCCCAACCTACCTTTAACAAAAGCTAAACATTTGGGACACGGTGGGGCCTAAAAACTTCAATATTTCACCTAGAAACACAATGTAAAGCCTTAACTGTTACGCTGGTTCTTGTTTCACTGGCGTTAAAATAAATCAACGACTGGAATTATACTTGTTGAGCATCGGGCATTTATGTTGGACGACCCCCGTTTATTTTCCAATAGGCTCCATAATAAACTCACTTACTTGAAGGGTTAGACCCATGTTGGACATCCTCATGGTCACCTGCTTCTACTGAGCATGACCGTGTCCAATGTATAGTAGTCCGAGTTATAGTTTTTGAGAACGAGGCTATGGTTGGAGGCTAGGTTCTTCATACATATCCGCTAGACTAAACACACATAACACTATGTTTTCGATATGATGACAAGCTCAGGTGGTTGAGCGATCGGTTAATGTTCACAGAGTCAACGGTTCGACCCCCTGGTCCTCCTATTATGGCAAAGTGCAAGATGGTTAGCCTACGTTTTAGCATTTCATCCCAGCTTCATCCTTGCTCAATTTTAATGTTACAACCACACATGATGTCTTAACTTTGTTATTATCTTATCCAGAGGCGGGCCGTACTATGAGGCAAACCAGGCAATTGCCTGGAGCCCCCACGTATTTTGGGGGCCCATGGGCCCCCCCCCCCCCGCCTGGAGCCCCCAAATAGCTAAGATCGCCACTGATCTTACCATGAGGCCTTCTTCTTCTTCTTCTTCTTCTTCTTCTTCTTCTTCTTCTTCTTCTTCTTCTTCTTCTTCTTCTTCTTCTTCTTCTTCTCCTTCTTCTTCTTCTTCTTCTTATTTAATGCATGTTCTAGTTAAATGTGGTGCTGCAGCACAGACAGTAAAGAAGAAGCCTATAAAAAACCAGCATGACTTCACTGCGTTAAGAGCTTGCTGGTGTTTAAATAGGAACAAGAAGGACTGAATGTCCATTTTCTTTTCTGTAATCTTTTTTAACACTGAAGATAATGCACATATATAATGTGAGCCATATACAGTGTATATTGTAGAGCGTAAATAAAAAGCAGTATACGATACATACAGTGCGAGAGTGTCTCACTTGCTTCACATTCAAAGTATGTAGAAGAAAAAAAGACTGAAAACACCCTAAAGGCAATTCAGATGGATTTTGGATATTTTCTAGAGTTAAATATCTGACACATGCAAAGTCAGGTGGAGCCACAAGCCATGAAACATTTTGTATATTTGCATATTTGTGTGTTTCATCGATCATTACGTGGCATCAATTCTAATTTTCCAGTTGATTTTTGTAGTCTAGTGAGATTGTTATGAAGTCCACAACTGTGTCGTGGCACTTTCTTTTAGAGAAGTTATGACTTGCATTTTTTTCAAAGCTTAATAATAGCTTGTTTTACCTGCAGTATCGACATACAGCATGTCTCACGGTATAAGAAAAAGTGGAAGCTGAGCAGATTAGCCTAATTGCTTGTACAATTGAAATCTTCGATAATATTGTTTTTATAGAGTTGTTGTTGGGTCGATTGTGTGTGTGTGTGTGTGTGTGTGACTGACAGGCGTAGTTTTTGATCAACAGACAAGATCCAGCTTCGATCTTCTTCGATCTCATTTCAAACCGCTTGCTTTCATCTGCTGTCTGTTTGTCCGTCTGCATTCTTGTCTGCTCTGAAAGAAACACATAATGCCAGACAAGATTCTCTAAAGCCACAGGGTTTTTACTCTGAACGACCATCCGCCAACGCCAGCATCTCCGAGAGCCTGGATATCTATTTATTTTTTTCACAATGTACCGTGTTGTGGTTATAGGGCTAAACCTAACCTAGACTGTCCATGGGGAGAAACAACGTGAGAAGGCTTAAGGTGGAGGAATGTGGTTGATAGGAAGGGGAATCTTATAATTGCGCATGCGTCCCTCATAAGAAACAGTGTTATAAGGGTAAAGCTGTGGTCTAGCATGCTGTGCTGAATGGGGGTGTTAAAGGCTTGACAAAGGAGTTGCGCACAGGCCATTCTCGGTGAGAGCTGAAAATGAATTCAGAGGGAGGTCAGGAAGGAGCAGGTAATGAGGCATCTTGCTCAACGCTGCCTAGAGGTAGGCTGTGGACATTGAGCATCGAACCCAGAACCTTTCGGCATAAAACAACACCCTCACCACTATCCTGCCCCCCATCTATTGCCTTTACATATCTGCAGGCATCTACAAGACTGCACTTCGTCATCATAGGCGTAGATTTGTCTCCCCCCAATAAAAACATGAAAGAAGCAGGGGGCTTTTATTTTGAAATAACGCTATAACATAACTCAGAGACACAACAATACCATCGACAGGGGTGGGTCTTTTTTTGTTTTTTACTCCCAAAAACACACACACACACATTATGGCCAAAATGTGTTGTATTCTTGTTTTCAGTCAGCTTCAATAACATAGTTGAGGTGTACATGATTCCTAAAAAATCACCCCAAAACACCAACATGTGTGATGTGAATGTGCAGAAAGTTTTGAACACGAGCAAAGATCTGTCTTAAACACATTTGCGCTATTAAAGTCCAGGGGTTTGTACATTATTTACAATTAATTCATTTGTCATTGACATGAATGGGTGCCATGTGCACATTTGAAGAGCTTACTTCCCCGAACAAAAGAAACAACAGAGGACAGAGGAGCAAATCATGCCTCTATGTGTGTGGACTCAGCAGGGATAACATTAAATGAGATTTATAGGAGAATAATATTTGAAAGCAACTCAGACAGCCTGCAAGCCTGACTGCATTATATTCTATTATATTTTGAATCTTCACCTGGTGCCTGCATTTTGTGTTTTCCTACATGAATAAAGACATTTCCACCATAAATGGAGGCAGAGAAGGCAAAAAACTGGTGCATAAAAATTCACCAGAATGCAGGAAATGAAGGGTTTGACGTGCAATTTCCTGGGGGAGGATCCCAGATCCCCTGCTTAATGTGCCCCCCCCCCCCAATGTTCAAACGAAACCTACGCCACTGCTTGTCATCGTTATCATGAGAGGGTAAATGGATCGGGTCATTGATGACTGGCGACACATGAAATCCCTCAGATGAATTAATCAGATGTTTTTTTGATACATTATTTTAGAACATGAAATATTTACTGTCGTCGGGGGGTGGTTACAGGAAATTCTGACAGCTGAGGGCCGTCCAACGCATCAATAAATTAAGTGGTTGGTTTGAATGTAAAACGGACACATACTTATTTCCATGCATAGGCTCAGTACTTGAGTTGGAATCAAAAAGGTGACAGTACTAAAACAGCATTTGTGCGGCGTTCATGAGTAAAGGGCTGTTTGTGGCTGGTTTGCTGCTTAGATAAATTACCAACCGGTACCGTTATACTACTAGTTGAATATTTCCAGACATGTTTCTCCCGATATACAAAAATACAACACAAACATTTCTAATTCATAAAGTGCTTCCAATTAATTTTTTAAAATTATTAATGATGCTTTCTGAGCTTGCTCCTTGACCCAGGCAGCCGCCTCAGATCAGCGTAGCATATCTGCAAATTTAAGCACACACACAAATGACCACTTATTTATAAAACTGCGTGGAATAAATTATAATACATTGGATTTATAGAGCGCTTTTCATTATGTCTCTCAAAGACGCTTTACAATAGAAAATTAGGAGGCTAAAATGCATATATATAAATATATATATATATATGTGTATTAGGGCTGTCAATCGATTCAAATATTTAATCATGATTAAGCGCATAACTGTCCATAGTTAATTGTGATTAATCGTAAATTAATTGCATATTTTTGATCTGTTCAAAACTCTACTGTAAAGGGCATTTTTCAAGTTTTTAATACTCTTATCAACATGGATGTGGACAAAATATGCTTGCTTTATGCAAATGTATGTATATTTTTAATTGGAAATCAATTAAGAACAAAAACACAATGTAGTGTGTCCAACCTTTTTTTCAGCATTAACACAAAACAACACTTAAACAATCCAGGGACCCACACAGGTCAAGCATTTACCAATATGCTCAAATCACAACTCATGGCAAACTCAAGCCCAAGAAACGATGCATCTCAAAAAACAGACGAAAAAAATAAGTAAAGCCTAACTGCTGTATCCAAAGAAACGACGCATTAACATTCATCTCTCATTGAAAATTAATGTCTAAGCCAGTACCTGCCTTAATGCGTCTAAAAAATGAGTGCCGTTAAAACCAATTTGCGTAAATGCCATTATTAGCGCATTTATCGCACAGCCCTAATATATATACTTATATGCTCATACATATACAGTATATACATGTGTAGTGTCTTTTGGAAGGGGAACGAGGCCAGATTGGAAAAGGTTGGTTTTGAGTCCAGTCTTGGAGGAGAGGGGTTGGAGCTCCCAGTCTCTTCTGTTCCCAGTCGTAACATTATCAGTTTCATTATCAGTTATCATTATCAGTGTTTCCAGTGTTAATCCTGTGTCCCTGTCATTTATCTCTTGTTATATGCCAGATATATGTAAAAAAAAAAAAAAAAAGTATTTTTACTAGTGATGGGCCGTTATCGGAAATAACGGCCCATCACTTATCGAAACCTTTATTTTACCTTATCGCGAACCGAAATCCTCCGGTAGATTAATTTCAAGTTTACCATTAGATTAATCTAGATTAAAGATTTTAATCTATGCCCATCTCTAATTTTTACATTAAAATCCTTGTCTTTTCTCATCCTGTAAAACGGTTTCAAATGTTTGATGCCTCATCCTGCACAGGGTGTGTACTAATTTTGCATCCAATGAAAATGCTTCAGGTCCATCGCGGGGATGAGCCTGCCACTCTCCTCTCTACTCTCTTCTTCATTTTCATCCCGGTCCGATTCGTCCAAGTATACGTCGGCAAAATCCGCAGGCGTAGGTGAAGGTGGTGGCGAGAAGTCCTCCCCAACGGAGAGCAGGCTGTCGCCATAGCTTTCCATGTTGAGCTAATAGCTGCTGTCAGTCTGTCAGGCACGTTCAGCGCTTTTGGCTACTGTAAACGCCAATCAATATCCGAGACGAGTCCCTCCCTAGCTTCCTGTTTATATCGGAAATACGGAAATATGCGGAATAAAATGGCACACTGATTGGGGTACAGAGGTTTTTATATGAACTACAGATCGAATGTTTGAGATGGGATAACTGCACTTAGCCCCATCTGGTCGACATCTGGTAGCCATTGAGATGCATATCTCAAGATAGAAACCCATCTAACTCCATAGGAAATGATTATAACCTGTATCTTGGAGCCGTTTTGGAGAAAAATGGCAACGCAAAAAAGTCCAAAAATCTGTGGATATTTGGGTACTTGTCCTCTCCACACACCCATCGGGATACTGCGGGATATGCTCTGTTTGCTTAAAATATTTACTGTTATCGACTACACCCAAAATGATGTATAAATCCTAGACAGAAACAAACATGGTCACTGACTTCCTCGTTATATACATACATTTTTGGGTGTAGTGCAAGACACTAATTACAACATGAAAAAATAACTACTAACGTTATGCAGAAATAAGTAACGGTAAGCAGGTGGTTAAAACGAGTACTGGCCCAATTCAGGCACTGCATATGCACGACATGAATATGTATATAGGACTCCTCGTCTGCATCCTTTCCTTCCCTTACCAAACGACCTCAAACAGAGGTGAATACTCCTTTCGACTGTCACCGCCACCCCATCACAGCTGCTCTGACACATCTCTCTCTCTCTCTCTCTCTCTCGCTCTCTCTCTCGCTCTCTAAGAGAGAGATGAGGAGGGTTGTGGCTTGTGTGTGTGTGTGGAGGGGTGTCCTCTGAATGCTCTGCCTCACTCCCGGTAGAGGGTCGTGAATCCTGCACAGGGTGTGTACTAATTTTCGTGATTCTCCCACATGGAAATGGGACACAATGCTCCCATCATCCCTCCCTTCTTTTCTCTCTCTCTCTCTCTCTCTCTCTCTCTCTCTCTCTCTCTCTCTCTCTCTCTCTCTCTCTCTTTCTTTCACCCCATGGAGCCTATTGGATTTGATACTGAATGGAATGGGTTGCTGTGTGTGTGTATGTGTGTGTCTGTGTATGTGTGTGTGTGTGTGTGTCTGTGTGTGTGTGTGTGTGTCTTCGTAATTAAGTAAAAAGGACAAGGGAGAAACGGCTCTTAAAGAATCCGGTCTGGCTTGTAGGCTCTCTCTCTCTCTCTCTCTCTGTCTGTCTTTAATTTATGTTTTTCTTTGGTGCAAAATCTGTATTTATTTTGTGTGCTGCGTACACATTTATAGACACGGGCACACACACACACACACACACACACACGTAGCGTGCACACGCACATGTGCGCCCGACTGACTAAGCGGCCGTGCCCGGAGGCCTTCTGGCTTGTATAAAGAGACAGCGAGTGCTCCATTGTTTTCTGTGTGATTCAGTTATTACACAGAGATTAACACAGAACCATTTCCTCTGTGACCCACCATCACTTGGGACCCGCTCTCTCTCAGGCAGTAACAAGTTGCACACACACACACACGCACACACCCACGCACACACACACGCGTGCACACACACACACACACACACACAATTCTCGCCCAATGCTACCTTGCGTCTTTATGCTAAGTGATAGAGACACAGTGGGGGAGGAAGTCTAGAAGAACTATGCAACAAATTGAAATGTGTTGGATGCACAGGGATTCACAGCCATTGATCTTCCCTGTGATATGAGAGAGCAGAGGAAATAGTTCAAGTAGAACCGCTCTGCTGCCTGTGTTCTCTTTGTTCGTAGTTCAGTTCACGGTGGTTGTGGAGGTCAAGGGGTGAGGAGGCTGTACGTGTATGGGGGAGAGCTAGGGAGTGGGGGTGAGTAAGAGATGCTTGCTGACAGCAGGGTTGGAGGGGGGGCGGGTGTGTGTGTGTGTGTCTCTCTCTCTCTCTCTCTCTCTCTCTCTGTGGGTGTGTGTGAGAGAGAGAGAGAGAGAGAGAGAGAGAGAGAGAGAGAGTAAAATACACTTGCTGACAACATTGAAGACATCTGGGGAAAGACTGCTGGACAGAGAGCATGGACCAACCATGTATACCATTTATTTCATCGTTGCCTTGTGTGTGTGTGTGTGTGTGTGTGTGTGTGTGTGCCTCATGTGTCTCAATGTGCATGTGCATCCATTACACAGGCATGCCGTGCACCGCATGCTCGTGTGTGTGACACTACCCCTGCTGCAAACACCGAAAGGTTTGACTTGAGTTTTATTTTCATCTATGTCTGAAATATCTTGCACAGCCATACCCGCCTAGCCTCTTATCCTGATCATCGAATCACACAGGCGCGTTTCTTCTTCTCTGGTTAAAATGACTCCCATCACGTTCATCTAAATTAGACGGCGCTTCCCAAATCCTCCATTCCTGACTTAGAGAGAGCGAGAGGCCTATAGAGTTGCAATGCATTGAATTCCCTCAACACATTATCTCTCTGGGTGTGATCAGATCCAACATGATGGTGCAGGAATAAGAGAGCCTTGCTTCCCATTAGCAATAAGCAGGAGTTTAAATGTAATCCGAATATGAGGAACCGGGAAACGCAGCGCCATGCGCCCGCCAAGAATGCCATTAAGAGTTTGTGTTGCTGCACTGTCGAAAAGACTGTAATATAAGGTGGTATCTCTCTCAAGATCCCTTCCCAAACTCGCATTGGCTGTACTGTTCGAATGCAGATGTGTGTTGATATGGACACACACACACACACACACACACACACACACACACACACCAACTCTCTCTATTTATCTCTATGTCGCTCTCTCGCTCTTATCTCCGCCCCTCCCATGGGCATGCTCCATCCGTCCGTCAGGAGAGCCGTAGCGCTGCCTCTAGACCGCCGGCAACCATTTTCATACCATCATGGAGCTCTACATGAGCTCAGAAGTAGGGAGAGTGCACAGAAACACAGGACACTGGGCATTTAAACAGTAACCTCATCGTTGATGTGGTGGTGAGCGTCTGTGGATTCAGAACATGAGCAAGGGTATATTGAGGAGGAACTGAGAGGTCTCATCTCCATGCACACACACACACAGACAAACACACACACACACACACACACACACACACACACACTCTTCGGTTATTTCCCCCGTCTGGTTGAGTAGCAAACAGCGATGAACGTCTGTGTTTGGATGATACGTCGTTTGTAGCAGGGCGGCAGACACACCTTGTGTGTGTGTGTGTGTGTGTGTGTGTGTGTGTTGTTTTCGTTAGTTGCTTCAGATTGCTTGCAAATACGTGTCTCAAATCATTGAGAGCTGTAATCAATTTCTGTCTCACTCTCCTCATTTCAACTTTCTTTATTTCTTGCTTGTTTTTCAATGTTTTTGTTTCTCTCTCTCTCTCTCTCTCTCTCTCTCTCTCTCTCTCTCTCTCTCTCTCTCTCCCTCTAGCTCAGTTTCTGTCTCTCTCTCTCTCTAGCTCTCAGTGTACTGACCTGTCAGTCTCAATCTTCCTGTATCCCGGGCTGCCCTACTTTCCGAGAGAGAGAGAGTCAGAGAGAGAGAGAGTCAGAGAGAGAGAGAGAGAGAGAGAATGTAGACAATGTGTAATGACGGCATGAATCTCAGAGCAATGCCAATGAGAAGAAGTAAAAAAAGGGACATTTCATCATGCATCTCTGTACATATTTTCCAGGAGAGGTGAAGAGTTGGAAGAGTAATTATCTGGGATGAATCTAGGACAGAAGACAAACACACTTCATTGTAACCTTGTGTCTCTTTGTGCCACTTTGAGCCCAGTCTACTTTCACTGCGTGGATGTGTGTCACATTGTTATGTTCGGTTACAAATTAAACAAGATGAGACATAAATGACCCCCCCCCCCCCCCCCCCCCCATTTGCTCGTTCTGTGTATCTCATTATTATTTTTTTGTCATCCCCACAGGAATACTTCCCAGTCGGGCTGAACAATTAATGGAAATATTATCGAAATCGCAATATGGCCAAGTGCAATATCCAAATTGCAGGAGCTGCAATTTGTTGATAAGGGGGAAAATAAATGAAAGTAAATGTAAGTGTAATAGGTGTAAATGTAAGTGTATGACACCATTATATATAAAGTACTGTAGTGCTGCAGAGATGCCCTGGCAAGATGCCCTGCATTTTCTTTTCTCCAGATGAGAAAGGTTGGGTACAGACCTGTCAGAACTGTCAAATCATGATGAACTGTCAAATTGTGATGCAAAAATTTGCATTTGGCTAACGGTGAATCATATCGCAATCGCAATATCTGTCAAAATAATCGCAATCACATTTTTTTTGACCATATCGTTCAGCCCTAGTTCCCAGCTATGTAGTCACAGGCCAGACCCCAGGGCCTGCTGTCTCAGAGGTAACGCACGACAAACTGGCATGTCTTAAGGCGAGAGGCAGCCGGGACGTCGACCAGAGGTCAAGGTTATCAACCCCCCCCCTGCTCCCCCACAAAGCCCGCCTCACCCTCTTCATTTGCTCTCTCTTCAGCCTGTGATGCTGTTCTCCTCTTCATGCCAACGCCTATCTCTTTTAGTGTCTCGCAGACACCGTGCCGTGCCACTTCAATTTACTGTGTGTTTTTTTTTTTTTGCTATGCTGCAAAGGCGCCGTTTACATATTGTTTTTTCCCACTAAATTTGAATTCAGTCGTGGCGTTGCCTATCACACGTGTCATAGCGCCGTGTCTGATGGCTGTTCCGCACTGTGTGTGCGCGTGAGTGTGTCTGTGTGCTGTGGTAGTGTGTGTGTGTGTGCATGTGTGTCTATGTGTCTTTGTGTGTGTGTGTGTGTGTGTGTATCTATGTGTCTGTGTGTGTGCATGAATGCATCTGTGCTTGTGTGTGTGTGTGTGTGTGTGTGTGTGTATATGTATCTATGCGTCTGTGTGTGTGTGCGTGTATGCATATGTCCTTGTGTGTGTGTGTGTGTGTGTGTGTGTGTGTGTGTGTGTGTGTGTGTGTGCGTGTATGTGTGTGTGTGTGTGTGTGTGTGTGGTGGGGAGAGGGCGGTCTCTGTTGCTTGATACCCGGCGATAATGGCGCCGACACGGCTCAGATGAGCAAGTGGTCGCGTCGAAGGCGAGACATCATCGTAAACATTCCTCCGCGTTTGCCCGACCTCCCGCCCGGGGGGGGGGGGAGGGACAGAGCCAGAATGTGATGTGTTGATACGTGCTGCTGCTCGGTGGGGGGGGGGGGGTTCTCTTGCCACAGGTGGAGCCCATTTTTCTTTCCGATAGATTTTATCTGCGCCGATATCAACTCTGTATGCGGTTTACTCTGCCGTCATATAGAAAGGTTGTTATGTGATTTTAAATTACCTCACCAGATTGTATTATGGATTTTGGACTTCTTGACTGATAGAGTGCAGAGAGTGTCTGTAAATGGCCGTTTCTCAGATTCTCTAATTATGTCCACAGGCTCTCCACAAGGGTGTGTCCTTTCGCCCTTACTCTTTATTATGTATACTGACAGATGCAGGAGCAGTCAAGAGGGCAGCAGCTATTTGGTCAAATTTTCTGACGATACCGCGTTACTGTCCCTTCTCCAAGGCTCAGAATCAGACCACGGGAATGCTCTCACTGATTTTGTTTCTTGGTGTGATGATAACTTCTTGGACTTAAATGTATTTAAGACCAAGGAACTGATCATTGATTTTAGACGGAACAGAAATACAGCCAAAGAGTGTATCATACATAAGGAAAGTGTGGAAATAGTTACATCTTATAAATATCTGGGTACTATTTTCGATGATCACCTTAGGTTTGATGTAAACACTGAGGCTATTGTGAAGCGAGGGCAACAGAGAATTCACCTTCTCCGCAAACTAAATTCCTTTTCTGTAAGTCCCGTCATCCTCTGTCGTTTTTATCAATCTTTTATTGAGAGTCTCCTGAGCTTTTCTTTTATCTGCTGGTTTCACAGCCTCACAGTAAAAGACAGAAACAGCCTGAACAGTATTGTCAACATCTGTTCTAAGATCACCGGAGTTAAACAAAGGGACTTGAGTTCTTTTTGCAATCGGCAAATCATTAAGAAAGCAGCAGGTATTTTGGCTTCTTCTAGCCATGTTCTTAAAAGTGAATTCTCTGTGTTGCCATCAGGGCGTCGCTACGCTTTACCTGCTTGCAGAACAAACCGCCATTCCAAGTCGTTCATCCCCTCTGCAATTCGACTACTAAATGCTCCGTAGTTGTGTATGTGTATTTGTTGTTTGTATATTACTGTGTCTGTATACAAGCTGCTCAAACTAATTGCCCCTAGTGGGATTAATAAAGTTGTATTGTATTGTATTGTATTGTATTGTATATCTACACTTCAATATGAGGCTGGTTTAAAAAATGGCATTTGCTACTCTTTCTACTTTCCAGTGAGAGACACTTCTGTCTCATAATGTGAGGCCTGTGTGTGCATGAATGGGGGGGGGGGGGGGGGGGCAGGATAGTGTGTTTGACTCCCAGCCGAGAGGTGCCGGGTTCGATCCCTACAACGTCCGCGGTCCACTCTGTAGGTATCCATGCGCCAAGCCACGACTTACCTGCTCCTCGTAATACAAACCTGTATCCGAATTCACTCAGTAGGTCGCTTGGGATGAAAGCATGTAAATGCGCAATGTGTACATTCCTTTTATCTCTCTAGTGATGTAGGTTCAAACCATCTCTTTCAATCAGTGTTAGAAGAAGGCTAATAGAGAGACAAAGAGAGAGAGAGGGAGAGAGAGAGAGGGAGACAGTGAGAGAGAGAGCGAGAGAGAGAGATATTTCAGGACCATGGAGAGTTCCTCCCACAACATGGGGAACCCACTGTGCCTCTGCAGGAGTCTGAGACATAGATTTGCATTCATTCCGCTTCGGCGTGATCTGGTCTACCTAACGCGAATGTTACACTCTGTGGCATAAATAATAAATAGCAAACATGTTTGAAATATACATGCCGTTCGGTGGATGCTTTTATCCATGCCGCCTTCCAGCGGCGCGCGTACACTCCGAACACGTGCGGACCCCAGCGGGAATCAAACCCCCAACCCTACCCTATATGCATATGCCGTGTAGATAAAAAGGCCAGGTGGAAACTGCGATACGTGCAAATAACACATAACACAAAGCAGGCGATATGATTGCTTTCCCGGAGGGCGCGCGGGCGCGTGCACCGTTCGGATTGGCACAAGCGGCGATGGGAGATTTGAATAGCGCCATGTGAGAGGGAACTCGTTTTCCCTCTCATCGGTATTAGTTTGAGATTTTGATCATGCACCACCCCCCCCCCCCCCCCCCCCCCTCCTTCAACCAAGCCCAGCAGATTAACCTTGGGGGCCAAGGGGTTGATAATGCTGTATTTGAAGGAACCAGGTCTCATTAAGGGTTCTCCAAGCACATTGTGTAATCAAAATATTTTCCTATGCAAAGAGCCCTGTTAGAGCTAGAAACTGCGTACCTCTGCTGGGAACTACTTGGTTGAAGCTGTGGCATACGTACTGTATGTATACATATATTTATATATATTTGTATTCAATTTTTGGATACCGAGCATTAATTCATCAAATAAATACTTTTTTGAACAAGTAGTCAACATTGTTGATGATCCCACGCTGTATTCTGCAAAGACCACGAAGAACACGGTAACACTTTACAATAAGGTACGCAAAACGTGGGTAGTTACTGAGGAACGAATGAGTAACGAATGATGAACGACCAGGGCCCTAACTGGGGCCCTAACAGGGCCCTAAGTGACAGTTACTCAGTAACCACTGAGGAGTTACTGGTAAACAGACTAGTGGACTACTGTATTCGTTACTGAGTAACGAATGATGAACAACCAGGGCCCTAACTGGGGCCCTAACTGGGGCCCTAACAGGGCCCTAAGTGACAGTTACTCAGTAACTACTGAGGAATTACTGGTAAACAGACTAGGGGACTACTGTATTCGTTACTGTGTAACTGTTAGGGCCCCAGTTAGGGCCCTGGTTGTTCATCATTCGTTACTCAGTAACGAATACAGTAGTCCCCTAGTCTGTTTACCAGTAACTCCTCAGTAGTTACTGAATAACTGTCACTTAGGCCCCAGTTAGGGCCCCAGTTAGGGCCCCAGTTAGGGCCCTGGTCGTTCATCATTCGTTACTCATTCGTTCCTCAGTAACTACCCACATTTTGTGTACCTTATTGTAAAGTGTTACCAAGAACACACACACACACACACACTTGCGACTAGTGACCAATTGACAAATGCACACTACTTCGCTGATACAAAATTAGCGTTCATCCATATCATACAATCTAGTAATGATGCCATCTAGTATTTGAATAACATGCACTCATTTGAGAACAAAATGTATGAAACGAAAGATACTCACACAGGGCTCTGCTGGTTTTGGCTGATTCAGATGGAGAGTAGAGGAAGGGTATGGCAGGGCTCAACTGAAAGTTAGTTGATGGAGATGGAGAGTTGAGGAGTCGGTGGCCCCAGAGCGCTGCAAAAGTCTTCTCCACAAGGATGTGAGCCAGATCACATGTGAAGCTGGATGGAGCTTGGTTTAATCCTGTTTTAATTCTATATTTCTGTTGGTATGACAAAAAATGAAATGGGTCGGCAGTAGGCCTACATCATTCACCGCGCCATTTCCTGGTGCGAGATTATTATTAGCATCCACTAGCTATTATTAGCATTACAGCATCTAGCCAGCACACCACAACAAAATTAGATTTTGGATGTGAACTCCTCGCCCTACCGACTCCAATTTGAAAATACGAAGCAATTTGTTAAAACTAGATTACAATTTGTAAAACTAGATCATGAATGCGTAATTCTATCTATCGCTTAACCGCCAGTTTGTCACACTCACGTACAGTGGTGGAGAACTGAAGATGACATTTGGAAATTATTATTGGACCAACGCGTCAATATTGTATTCTGGTTGTTGATTGGTTATGGACTATGTCCTCCATTGGAGAATTATTTTACGTGTTTTGGCCAATAACAGATGAGCATGGAAAAAAATGAAGTACAT
This sequence comes from Merluccius polli, assembly GCA_030340625.1. NCBI lineage: Eukaryota > Metazoa > Chordata > Actinopteri > Gadiformes > Merlucciidae > Merluccius > Merluccius polli. Next base: position 70,755 of record JAOPHQ010004051.1, read on the forward strand.
TTAATTGATATGAGATCCCGCCTTAAGGAGGACAGCAGGAGCCCATCCTCCTCTGCTCCCCACCACCACTTCACACAGACTGACCTCTCCCCTCTTGCCAGCCCTGCAGGTGTCGCTGCTGAAGCATTTTAATCAAAATTTCAATAATGGATTTTTTCAAAAGAAGAGGGAATAATTATTTTATAAATTATATATATATATAAATATTTGCTAATGGTTTACTTGAACCAATTACTCTTTTTTATATTTTAATCTCCCTCTTGCCTCTCAAAAATAGAGGAGCATCCTCCTATGCCTCTATGGACCAGCCTCCTCTGATATATATATATATATATATATATATATATATATATATATATACAGTATATATATATCATTGTAGTTTTGTGCTATGAGTAAATCCCTTGAGCTGGAAACTAAGGAGCTGACACATCCCTTTTTTTGCGGAAGATGTAAATATACTCGGGGATAGAGTCATCATAAAATAAAGTTAATTAGGAAACAACCGATAGAGTCTGTGTTTACATGAGGAAAGCATATTAGACACCGCTTACTACTGATGTATAGCGTAGGCCGGTGTTTTAAAGGTGTCTACAGGTGTGCTACATGGCTGAACGGAAATGTTTGTTGTTGCTTGTGCAAAAGAAATAATAATAATAGTCATCTTTTTTGGTCCACAAATGTGGGCAATTTGCCTTCGGCTTCACAAGTTGGTCAAAACACATCACAGTAAACCACAATAAATACAGGCTGGTCAAAACACATCACCGTCACTAGCAATAAATAGAGGTTGGTCAAAACACATCACAATAAACCACAATAAATACAATAATAAATAACACAACGTGCACAGTGCAGACAACAGTAACGGACAAGGTTTCAGTGTGACTGGTGTTTACGAATTTTGCAAAGCTACTGCAGAGGGAGGGAGTTGTACTCGTCGAGGTGAAAGGGGCGGTCGGATGTATTGCATTCATATGCACATTTTGCGTCGCATATTGTCGCGGTTAGAAAAAAAACAAAAACAAGCTGTCGAAAAAAACAAACCTCAAAACAAACGCATGCAATCCCGTTGCGTTGACACCACTCCCGGGAGCTCTTCCCACGCCGTGGGTTAAAAATAAGCTCAATCTCCCGCCATTTATGATTCATATCACGGCACTCCCGGCTCTGACACAGATCATCCATAATACACGCTGGAGTGTAGCCTATCCTGATGAGGACGCTCCAGTCTGCTGATGAAGACGCGCCAGCAGGGACAGACAGCGGCGGGATTAGCCGCCGGCTAGCGCGTCGTTCTGTGAGTTCGGAGGCGGCGCTACGTACGACTTAGTCAAAGTACAAGCCACTCTGGCTGTTCTCTTGGCGCGCGACGCCGTGAGTACCGCCGCAAACTCAATTCAGGAACGGTAGACTGTGGAGAGGAGGCCGGGAGAAAATGTGCACTCAATGCGGCGGGTGTACCCGTCGTTATTTCTGGAAAAATGTGTACCTGCCTCTCGCCTTAATATTTGCCGAAGTATAAAGGATGTTAAATTACAGCCGCCGCCTCTTGCGCGGCAGACATTCACCAGCTTGTCAGACACACATTACAGCCCTGTGGCGTATGGCTTAAACATCCAGAGTATATGTACGTGTGAGTTTGTGTGCACGTGTGAGTTTGTGTGTGTGTGTGTGTGTGTGTGTGTGTGTGTGTGGGTGGATGTGTGTGTGAACATGTCACACTGAGGAGATGGTGGCTATTTGGTGTGTCTTGTGCAACAAATTAGTTAATGAGAGGTTAAAAAAAGGGTGAGTAAGCTGCCATGAAGGTACAGTTTGTATACGGTAATGTCGTAAATGTCTGTTTGTTTTTCTGTCTGTGATTGAGTTCCTACCTTATAACTTTGATGGGGAGCTGTAAAATGAAGTTGAATCGTGTGTGTGTGTGTGTGTGTGCGTGTGTGAGTGAGAGTAATTTGGCAGCAAATTGTTCTGCAGTCCCTCCAATCTTCGCTGTAACTTCATGTATTTAAACTCATTATCTCAATCACTTGTGCCAGTGAAAGCTGTGTGTGTGTGTGTGTGTGTGTGTGTGTGTGTGTGTGTGTGTGTGAGCCCTTCATGGACCAAGTGAAGTTCTGGCAAACTTTTTTTTCTTTCTTCCTCTGTGTGATGTGTGAAACTCAGTTGTTGACAGGTCTGTGTTTAAGAGTCTTACAGTAGAATTCAGATGTGTTAATGAGGCCGCTTACTATTAGCCTGCCAGTCACAATGGAAAAATAAAATGACTAAATGACCGATTACCGGTCACAGCATTTTTTTCTCTGCACTGTTAAAAAATAAGTGGTTTTGAATGATGCAATGCAATGTAGGCATTTGTGTTGTATGCTAGAAAATGCTATCGTCGTTAGTCGAGAGTGGATGGCAGCAGCTTTCAGATTTGGGCTGCGTTCAGGAATACAGAATGTGAACAGATGAAAACATATGAAAACAAAATGATTATTTGTCCTGCGTTCGTCTCTCCTCCTCCGCCTCCCTCCTGCCTCGTTATTAACACACGATGAGAAAGACTAAAACACACCCATGGAAATGTGGCATTAAAACACACAATCTCTCCATTATCTCGCTATCATTAGCTTAGGTTGTTTTGTATTTTGCAGCTTTGTATGCAGGTGGCTACCCCTGCATGTTTTCAAACCAACACCCATTCAGCTTCCCGCCAACCAGACTGCCACTGGCAACATTGGTGTGTGCGTGTGTGTGTGTGTGCGTGCGCGCATGTGTGTGTGTGTGTGTGTGTGCGTGCGCGTGCGCGTGCACATGTTTGCGCTCTCTCGGTTCTTAAGTGCTTCAGGCAATAACGGCACAAAACAGAAAAATCACTCATTTTCCTGTTGAAAAATCAATTAATATTAATAGAAGATTTTAGTGGCATTGACGTGATTTGTATTCGTATAGAGCCTAAAGAGCAACAGCTCGTAATATCGACTTGGCGTAATCAATGTTCGGCGTCTCTGATGACTGCTTCCATCTGTACCAATCTGTTCTGGTTTGTTTGTGTTTGTTTGTGTTTTGCTTTGTTTATAATTTTAAAAAGACAACACATTTGCCCCAGGTATCTTTTTGTCTCAATAAAAGCCATTTCGTGTGTTGTATCTCGCTCGTTGTATTGCATGCGGTGTCTTTGTGTGTCCAAATCGTGTTGCTTATTGATTTGTATCTGATAGCCAGCAGGGATATAAAGTTGGTTCAAGGCTCAATGCGAAAAACTGTATTTATTTACATTTTAATATACATATCGTAAAACCGACATCAGCATAATTTGTTTTAAATTAGGTCTACTCTACGTCTATTTGGTCTTTCTATGTTTCTACCACAATACATAATACTGTTGGTATTTGAAGATGCCATTTTACTGACTTTACCTCGATAATTGAAATAAGTAGAAGTCGATGGTGGCGGTACTTTTTATTGCTCACATCCCCAATAAACCAATCCAAAGTGATTGCTTTTCTCTTGCTCAGATGTTCATTCTCGGGGGGAAAACAATCCATTATTACCACATTATTGTTTGGTCTATTTTGTCTTATCTTACTATAACTGCATCGGGAGAAGCAATGCAACATGTCACTGTACCTGAGTATAATGACATTAAAGATCATTCTGATTCTGATTAAAGCAAGTCACAGAGCCAACAGGTGGTTCGCTATTAATATCATATTCGTAAAATAGCATTCGGTAGGCCTACGTATCTGAAGTTTCACCGATAGCACGTCACTCCACGCGACTTCCACATTAGCGACAAATCAACTTCAACATATCCCTTATTACTATAGTATTATTGTCATACTACTTTTTGAACAGCCCCATGAGAAAATCAGGACATTCAATCAAAACTGAATTAAGTCATTACAGAAATGAGAATTTCTGTTGAAAATGAGTGACACCCTGATGAACATTGATCGATGTGAAAATTGCTCTGTGTTCCTTGTTTCTCCTCGGGAGTCATTGTTACAGGTTGAACGTTTTGATGCATGGGATCCTCGCCAATACGAGGCGTTAATTCGCTCATCCCTTGATTATGGAAAGGTCGCAGCCACTTACAAGTGCACGTGTTTTTCTTCCCCATTTTGCCGTACAGAAGATACAATCATCATCCCAAAGGTTGTGTTCCTTGGGTTGTAGAATAATGAAAAATTGATTATGTATTTGTTTGCGTCAAACATGTATGCATTGCTATTAGTGTGTGTGTGTGTGTGTGTTGATGCACATCACTCAGCAGTGCTAACTGAATTATGTGTTATCCAGAGTTTAATATTAGACATTACGGGGGCGGGGTTGGGGGGGGGGGGGGGGGGTAAATTGAAGCTATCAATCATGGCAGACGTTCATATGTTCCAGACTTTGGGAGTCATTTTTTGAAAGGCACAGCGTTCCTCCAGCATCAGCCAGTGATTGGCTGGGGAAATTGGGTGTGGAAATTATAATGATTATTTCTTCGTTTTTTGCCTGGTTCTGATGACATTAGTGTTATTAGCCATATGTTGAGGCTGATTGTTATGGGAGCTCCTGAGTATGCACACTGAGACACACACACACACACACACACCGCTGGGGACTATGGCTAAACTTGGAACATGAGGTGATTTAGCTTTAATTCCTCTCATAACGCCATAGTATGCTTTAATTACGTATTTTATTCGCTTTAAACAGTTTTCTTTTATTGCCAATTAAAATCATTAAAATTGGTACGATGGTTAAAAAAAAAAGCTTCTGTTCAAATGGTTTGTAGTAAAAAAAAAAAAGCATGCAGTTATGTTGAAATAGGACTCGACACCTGCCACTTACATCCTCACCTTGACCGCATTCAACTACCTTAAAGGGTAACTAAACCCCCGTTTTGGCAGGAGATCCTACACCCAGGAGATGAACAAAAAATGTGATCTGAGGCTAAATAAAAGTTGGTCCAAAGGCACGTCAAAGAAATTTACAGTAACGTTCAGCAACACTTTGCCAGACCCGAAGAGAACACTTTAAACCGAAAAAAGTGATTTGGGGTACCGCTTACACTTCAAATTAATGAAGTATAGTATATATAAGTATTGTGTAGTTGGACAAAGAGCGAGGAGAAGGGCCTCTCTGTATAATTCAACCAAATAACACTTTCTTTGGTCGCTAATTAAAAGTATTTTTGGTCAAAACTCATTCAGCTGAAAACAAGGAAATCGTTGACTCGATCCTTTCAAATCAGGAGAAACGGGGGGGGGGGGGGGGGGTGTTCAACAGCTACTCACAACCTTATTTAGCAGGCTGCGTTCGCCGCGTGTTTCCTGCGGTTCTCTGTGATGAGGTTTCATGTCGAGTGGTCCTCCCACCGCGGCGCTTCCTCCGTAGCTTTCGTCGCCGCGTCTCATTTCTGATGTCGACGGCAACAGCGGCAGAATAGACAATTGCCGGCATAGCGTGTCACCTGAAATTGGATTGTTGTTGAAGGGCTGCTCAGCGTTCGTCACTGAGTCACGTTGCTTGTGTGTGTGTGTGTGTGTGTGTGTGTGTGTGTGCGTGTGTGTGTGCGCGCGCACATTTGCATGCATATGTTCAGACTTTTTCTTCGTATTGCTTTTTTATTGACACTTACTTATTGCACTTGACATTTTGACAGATCGTACACTAGTCAGTTTTCTCAAACGCACACACACACACACACACACACACACACACACACACTCACGCACATTATCCGACGATGCAACGGTAACACAGACACAGCCACACTGTGTGTATGCAATTGACCCCATCGGTGACCTTATGACCTCGACGGTGTCTGTCTTCCAGCCATTAAGTCGTGACTTATTGATTTATCCACATTAGTGTGTTCGAACAGGAAAATAACGGCTTTCGCACATAATAAAGGCGGCTTGAGAGGTGGACCTGAGTGCTTTGGTATTTGACGACCCCGGCAGCGCTTGAATGTCCATCCCTGGCCATTGACGCATGACACAATTGAACACCTAACGCCGCTATTGCTATTCTGGACCACTAATGCACACACTTTTTTTGTCATCTCTCGTCATGGATGGATGGTCAAACACTGTAATTGGCACTAGATGAATACCAAACACTCAGACCAAAATATACAATTGAAGGACAGGCAGAGCTATTCAAAAGTTGAGGCCATATGAAGTGTTGAATATATCGAGTGTGAACATACTGTATGGTTAACTGCCTAATTGCCTATGTGTTAGGTTAGAGGTTTTCTGTGCTCTTGACAGAATTGAACCTCTGCCTAATGAGGTAGACATTCAATTCCCACATGCATGACTCTGCATAAAAATAAAAAAAAACAGGATGGTGATTCGGAAATGTCTTTTTATTCTTCTCTGTCCTCGCAGCTGAGCGACACGTACTGTATCACTGTAGACCGGATCACAAAGTATGGTCTGCACCCTCGCACTGCCTTCACTAATCCTCCTAAGGTTGTCTCTCTGTCTGTCTGTCTCTCTGTCTCTCTGTCTGTATGTCTGTCTGTCTCTCTCTCTACCCTCCCATCTATCTCTCTCTCTACTCCTCTCTCTCTCCCCCTCTCTCTGTGCTCAATACAGTAAAACATTGTTCCTGCCTCCCTTCTAGTACTAAGAGCCACGTTGGCTTTGTGTGAAGATCTCTGCGTTTGCTGCAGGGGGAAAAAAAAACACGCGAAAAAAACCATGGCCATGACAGACGTGGGTGCGCCGCCGAACACGCCGCGCTTTGCCGACCGCTACGCGGATAATGAAAAAAACAAACAAACAACCTAACTCGGTGTCCCGTTTCTAAAATGACAATATGATGTCATCCCCTGGCGTATGATGTCATCCCCTCGCGCAGCGCCTAACGCAATCTGCTTCCGCGCGGGGGGGGGGCGCGTTCACCGTCGGCGAGAACATCGGTTCACATTTGCTCTACGATTTGTCCCGGAAATGGCAGATTAGCATAGATATGAACATCCGAACCGCGCCGGCGGCGAGCCCCTCCACCAATCACAACTCCAAATGTCATGGTTTCCCCCCGCCCCCCCCCCCCCCCCCCCCCCCTCCCTGGGATCACTGAGAAGGGAGGGTTTACGCAATGCAGGGCGTCCAGCAGAGACCATCAAGCAAAAAAAAAAAGTGACAGGCTCACAGATATTGCAGAAACACACGAGAGATAAAGGATGATGTTGATGTGACTGTGGACTTTTTAAAGTTGTTTCTTTCTAATCGATTTTGTATCGTATTTGTAGTTCTGAGTTTAAGTGAGTACTACACGACGTCAATGTGTCCGTATACTGTAAACCTTGCAACAAAAGCGTTTTGCAGGTTTTGTCTGGTGGCTTCTCGGCCCCCAGCGCGTGAAGAACAAGTGAGGGAAGGGAAAAGGAAGATATCTTTTATTTTGCATCTGTGATGTGCATGGTGGAGGCTTTAGTGCTGTCTACACCGTGGCTCCCCGGGGTGCTGCTACAGCTAAACACGGACACCCTTTAGCCAGGCGGCGGGGGGGGGGGGGGATGAGGGGGCTTTCTCTGGAGCTTTTCATGGCTTGAGCTTATTTTGACCGGTGCCAAAATAACATGTAAGCACCACATTGACGCACGCACGCACGCACACACACACACACACACACACACACACACTGAAATAATGCATCAGAATGTGCATCACATGACAGAATGTGCCACAATTAAATGCGTCCCCAGGATCCCCGTCCCTCTCCGAGCTTGTGT
>JAOPHQ010004052.1:0-10000 GCA_030340625.1 Merluccius polli
GATGGCGCCCGTGCGGAATTGGGTGGCCCTGTCTTTATTCATTGAAGTGTGTGTGTGTGTGTGTGTGTGTGTGTGTGTGTTTTTGTCTGTAATCTGTGTGGTGTGTGTGTGTGTCTTTGTGTGTTTTTTGTCTGTGCACTGTTTCGTTTTGAGTGTGTATGTGTGTGTGTGTTTGTTGTGTGTGTGCTATGTTTGTTTGTGTGCACGCTTTGTGTGTGTGTGTGTGTGTGTTTTTTTTGTCTGTGCACTGTTGTTCCGCTTTGAGTGTGTGTGTGTATTGTGTGTGTGCTTTTTGTCTGTGCACTGTTGTTTCGTTTTGAGTGTGTGTGTGTGTGTGTGTGTGTTGTGTGCGTGCTATGTTTGTTTGTGTGCACGCTTTGCGTGTGTGTGTGCATGTGTGTGTGTGTGTGTGTGTGAAATGAAAAAATGAATTAAGGCTAATACAATCATGTGTGCACAGTTTACTATAGGTGCATGAATGTGGAATGTGTGTGTGTGTGTGTGAGAGTGTGTGTGTGTGTGTGCAAGTGTATATATATATATATGCGATGTATAATAATGTGTGTACGAGCGCGGTGCCAGGGATCCTGTGCGACCTCGTGGAAAAATCCTCCTCAGCCATTTCCTGTGGGTCTCCATTATCAGGCTCCGTTGATAGACCAGCTTTTCCCCCCTATTTCCTCCCTCTCTTCCTCCCCTTCCACCCCGCTTCCCCTTCCCACACTCCTCCTAATCCCATGAATCACCACTGGCAGGGAGAGGGCCAAGCGGCCCGGCGGACGCTGCTACCTTCCAGCCACATCCATAACATAGTCCCATACATTCACACTGGCCTCACGCCGAGCTCATCTCATCATCTCGATCACGCCAGCCGCTGAGGCAACGTGCTAGGCACTGGTTTGGTAAAGCCTCACTGACTCTCATGGGAAAGAGAAAATACATATATATATATATATATATATATATATATATATATATATATATATATATATATATATACTTACAGAGTATGGCATGCTAAAATGTTGAGTCATTTTAGCATTAGGTCATTCCACCCCTCCCTCCCCTTGTGTGATGGGAACCAGCGATGCCAGTCAGAACCAAGCTTGCTGGTATTGTAATGTCCCTGGCAAGGACCTCAAGGGTTTGCTTGTTATGTGCAAAGCATGTGTACACATTTGTAATAAGGTGTAGCAAGTACACACAAATAAGGTAATTTCAAAGGGGTTGAAAAGATGATGGTGACACACCGATACAATATTATTAAATAAAGTAATATACTTGTAAAATAAATATATGAAAGCGTAATCACTGTGACGAAAAGTTTAGAAAATATCCCAGGCAATAAAAACCCGTATCGGCTGTCTGTTATTGTTCTGTGGATGTTACACCGCCTGGTCGCTGTGTTAATGCTCCCCCACCGCCAAACCCCCTCCCAAGAACACAACAGAAAACCTTGGGGCCTCTCAGCGCAACCATAGGGCAATCATTAGAGAAACCTGTGCTGTCGCCATGACAACGTCAACAAGAAGATGGCCGCTGTTCAAGAAAGAAAAGCGGCACGCGAGATCAATTGAACTTGTAAGTTGGGAGGACATAAAACCTCCTTGGTTTGATTGAGGACTAATAGGGTATAATAACCAGAGAATGGAGAAATAGAACAGAGAGGGATTGTATGTCCTTACATCAAAGAGGGCGAGAGAGAGAGAGGGAGAGAGAGAGAGAGAGAGAGAGAGAGAGAGAGAGAGAGGGAGGTGGAAAGGGGGGGGGGGGCTGGGCTGGGCTGGGGGTTAAAACATAATCATGTGTGTTAAATACGTGGGTAGTAAATCTCTATGTGTGTGTGTGTGTGTGCGCAGGACGTGTGACAACACATAGGGGGTGATCGGTCTAGGCAGCGACCTCTGTGCCTTTTCAGGGAAGACCTACTGGCCATCCTGACCAGGACGTGACTCTGAGCATGTGTTGTGGCATTGATAGAGAGAGAGAGAGAGAGAGAGAGAGAGAGAGAGAGAGAGAGAAAGAGAGAGACACACACACACACACACACACAGGAAAGGGAAGCACTTAGGTGTGCTTGATATTCTATCAGCAGTAATACTCATCTGAGCTATGGAAAAACACCCCCCCCCCCCCAAAACATCATGAATGGGATTCACTATTGAGATTAAACCAAAGAGCCTGTGACACTGGTCCTGTGTGCGTGTGTGTATGCGTGCGTGCGTGGCTGGATTAAAGCGTGGAAAACAATACCCAGTTGTTAAATGCGTCCACCAGCCAAATGCGCCGCGGCCGCCGCAGTTTGCAGTTTCTGTTTTGTTCTTGAAGAAAAAAAAAGTCTTCAGATGTTTGACGCAGCACCAAATTAGAGAACGGAGGAGGAGGAGGAGGAGGAGGAGGAGGAGGAGGAGGAGGAGGAGGAGGAGGAGGAGGAGGAGGAGGAGGAGGGTGACAAAAACAAACAGCAATTAAGGTAGTTCATAAATCACTTAAAAAAGCCTTATCCTCAAAGACCCATCTTTTAGGAAACATCTGCCATATTGATGTATTTGCGCAGGAAAACACGCATTCCTAGAACCACTGGAACAAAATGCCTAAACCAAAGCCAGCTAACAAACTACGTGTTTACTGCCACCTGACACACGGATTACACATACACCTTCACGCATACATACATGCGCTCGCACATACAAGCGTGCAAAGACAAGCGAGGCCCACGAACGATAACACACATCCACCGACACACCCACACTACACTCGCAAACACATACACAAACACTCACACTGCCTGTTTTTTGGGGTATTTTTTTCTCGCCACACAACATTTGATCCCTCATAAACATTTATAGTCCAAACACAGATAGCAGCGCCGCGAGCGCTGACTCTCAGCTGGAAACTCCAGACAAAACGCTGATAACTGATAACAAGAGCGGATAAAACACAGTCTTCTGAGCCTCCTGGCTACGGTCCGGGGAACAGAAACATTTCTCATAATCCCTCGTGAAGGAAAAATTGCAACAGCGTCTCAACATAGATGGAGATACGCCGTATCTCAAGCCGAATCTGCGCCAGCCATCAGCATAGAGAGGCTTGAAAAGACCAGGAGAGACCGGCGGAGAAGACATCGGCGATGACACACGGAGATATCCCGCTGTGAGACCCTAGACGAGGCGTTGGTTCGCTGTAGCATGCGACACATCAAATTAGCTCAGTTTTCTAAAAGTGGCCGACGATGGTAAATGTGAGAATGTACTGTAAATGTACTTTAAATGTACTGTGAACCTGACGCTCAGTGTTAAGGGACTCTGGTGAGCAGTTAGGACATAAATCAAACGGCACATCGTGGTGTAAATCAGGGTGTTTAGTGGTCTCAAGCCATAACGTGATTAATGAGGAGCCCTAAAAACAAGACAGCATACAGCCGTCTTGACTTGTAACAAGAATTGTTATGAGACGTTGTTTATGTGTAGTATGTGTGAACGCATATAAATCTGTGTATATATGCGAATATTGTATTTTATCTCAGTGTGTCTGTCTGTGTGTGTGTGTATATGTTGGCGTATGTGAGCGTCTGCATGTGTGTGTGTGTGTGTGTGTGTGTTTGTATGTTGGCGTATGTGAGTGGTCTGCGTGTGTGTGTGTGTGCGCGTGTGTGTGTGTGTGTGTGTCTGTGTTTACACTTCACATTCTGCAATGTAACTTGGCAGTTAGGCTAGAAAAGTGCAGACGGAGGCAGAATCCAACATGGCGCTGGTTTAGGTTGCATGTTGTGTAGTAAACAGTGGCGCAGGCCGCAGTGTGCCTTTATTTTCATGTCAACATTGAGCTGCTCCCCCCAAACGACCATAGGACACACACACATAAAACCACAAACACACACACACACATCCCCACACACTTGTCATCAACTTTGACCTACTGTCGAAATAAGAATGTGACATCCTACTTAATATGCGTAACAATAAGAAATACATACATTTTGAACAATACATATTTTAATCGTCTGAAATGAAATGAAATTGTGTGGTAGGACAGGACAATATTGTTGTAGTGTTTGCAGGGTTAGTTAGAATTTGCCTTTTTCCATTACTCCTCGATGCCAAACAGCAAAATCGCCGCGCGAAAGCAGCAAACGTCCACATCCGAGTACACAACTTGGGGAAGGAAATGTGCGCCTGTGCAGCGCTGTGAACGACGTGATTCTTTAAAATGTTTACCATAACATCAAGCAGTCAGGGTCCAAGGTCAGAGAAACACGGAGGGATAAACTATCCACTTGGGTTCACAAACAAGGTGGGAGTATGTTTTACAAGCATTATACAAATACAAATAACACTTACCCAGCATGTCAGGTCAAATATCTTAAGTATTGATGATGTTGCTGGACCAATAAACATGTGGAAGTGTACAGTATACTAACTTATATTTCTCAGGAGAATAGACAGACAAACTGATAGATAAGATAGAAAACATTTGCGACCACATTCGGAAAATACATGGCCAGCGTGCCGATCCGTCCGTCTGTACGGGGCTATGAGGAGTGTTTAGGGCAAAGAGTCACAACCTACACACGTACACACATGTACACACACACACACCCCCCACACACACACACACACATATTGGTTTACTCCAGAATGAAAGAAAATCCTCAACATCCATCCACCCCAGAAACCCAAACTAACACAATGACACTCAATGCATATTCTTTCACACATGTTACATAGCTCTCTCACACACGCACACACACACACACACACACACACACAACACTACACACATCAAAAAAAAGACAACCCCCACTTTTAAGCAATCAGAGGCTCAGAATAGGAAGGACGGAGAGGAAGCCGACAGGCATTCACAGGCTGGGAACAAGGAGAAGGAAAAACAGCCGGAACCTGGAATTTATGGAGGAAAAAACAGTGGCCATCCAAAAATACCTTGTGACTATCTCCACAGATAAACAGAAACATCAATCCACTCCTTCTGCAGTCAAACATCTACATGTACACACACACACACGCACGCACGCACGCACACACACACACACATGCATGCATGCACACACGCGATTCCTTTTTTCCTTACGCTTTTATTAAACCTCTCTTACTTTTACAAGACCCCTGTACTTGTGGAAACTCTCCAGGTCTCCCTCAGCCGTCCCTCGGCAGCACGTGAAAGCCACGGCAGCACTGAGCCTCGGCCGATGGCGGTTCCTCAAACACTCCCACTCAACACACGCAATTGCAAAAGACTCTGATTGGTCTGAATGAGTGCTTAGTGCAAGGTGGTTAGCACCCACCCATAACCCGGAGATGCCGTCCCTGCGGTTAGAGTTCAGCGTTGGGTTAACATCACCAGAAGGGGGATGAGGCTCAGTTAACTGCAGCTCCACTAAGTGTTTTTTTTACCCCTTCGCTTCCTCCGTCTCCATTCTGGTTTACATAACAGCTTCCTATAGATCTGTGTACTCGGGATCTGTAGTCCGCACTCACAGCACAAACAGACACTTCAAAATGGCGTTGTGTTGAAAGTGGCCTGCCTGTGTTATGGGAAGCATACTATAGGATTTATTTTTGGTCTACTGGATGAGAAAAATAAGGAGTCACGCCAAGCTGTGCTATTGTACATGTGATCTATCGATTAGCTCAGTGGATCACCTTGAAAAATATTGGGAACCTCAGCAACGCAAAGTCAAACGTCTCCTAAGCTGCAGAGGTGAGAAGGTCACGAGATCGCCATGGTGACAGGGTGCGCCGTGATGAAAGAGGCCTTCCTGTGGGTAGAGGATGCTGGTCTCTGACCCCGGGGTCATTTCCTCTGACCTCTGCTTCCTAATTGATTGAATTAGCTAGCCAAGGGCCTCCTATTAGGCTGCTCTAACTGACCACAACCTGCAATACGACATCCTCTTCCTCCTTGTCCATAAAAGGACACATTTTCTGACCTCTGCTTCCAAATTTAAAACAAAATTGAAATGACTTGTGACTTTTTATCCTCCATGTGGTTTGAGTAATCTACACATCCACCGTGTAATGTGCTAATTTTCCAAAAAAAAAGTCACCTTTAAATGATGACATCATGAGCTGGACTTAAGTGGCACTCAGAAGATATGGGTCCCTTATGTAGGGAAACTACACTTTTTCCATAAAGGGAAAGATTCACCCTCGCTATACCTGAGCTAAATGACAACCCCAACACCACTGACAAGACCATGCGATTAGATTGACCCCATGAATGGAAAAATCCCATTGAAGGTCAATGGGATTGACCAAATACACTGTGACTGTCATTCATTGAAATGTTGTTCTTCTAGTGAATGGTTTTTAAATAGGGGAATGGTATGATGATTATATGACGTGGAAATGAGCTCACTAGGTAAAGCCACCTCATGGCGTTCATAAGCATATGGCGGGTACCATGTGACCACTGTTTTGGTACCATTGTTTTGCCATCAGGTGTTCTGATGGTTGACGGCTCCTGTATGGCTGCCCTCCGTGGAAAAGGACACAGACGAAACCCTTTATTACCATTCATGTGTAGCTCTCTTCTCAATATCATTAGCTTGCCTTTCGCTGTATACTACCAGAGACACCACAAAATCAGATCTATCAGGCGTTCAAATACCCGTGGTCTTCTCTATATGCCTAATAACGAATCCAGACCACACTGAGAGGATGAGCACAACAATTTAAGATACATGTGGTTCTTTGGTTTATACCATACCTTTATAAACGCTGTGACGAGATGATTTTGAGAGACACTAATAATTAGAGAGGCGTTCTGAAAAAAAACCGGCTCATCCAACTGCCCAACTCTCACGGTGGCTTTCCATTGGATCTATTGGATTGAGGACACACTGACACTCTGGTGAACAAGTCCAGCCACAGTCGGAACTGCTTTTCTGCTGATATAGCTCCCCTCTCTGATTGCCCTGTCCTGCATTAGCTTCCACCCAGTGGTATCTTCCTCTGCTTCGGTTTCTGTTTATTAGTTTTAGTGTTTGACATTTTTCCAATGCAATGTCTAACTCAAGCAAGGCTGCCCCCGGCACGCGGCTTTAATCACACGCCCAATGTTTTAAGGTAAATACAACTAGACAGGCTGTCAGATAGAGATTTCACAAAACTGAGGGGTTAATAGAAATGGTTTGTGTGTGCGTGCGTGTGTGTGTGTGTGTGTGTGTGTGTGTGTTGGTATGTAAGCAACTATATACTTGTTGAAGTGTGCCTCATGAGTGTGCATGTATGTGTGTGTGTGTGTGTGTGTGTGTGTGTGTTCATCTCTCCCTGAGCGTTATTACAAAGAGCTAATGGGAGAAAAAGACCACATCCTGTCGACTTGACCTCAGAGGATATTCTCCTTTCCCAAGCAAACAAACCGCCAGGCTTTTGGATCGTACCAACGTTGAAGGGGAAGGGAGGGGAAGGGAGGGGACGGGAGGGGACGGGAGACGGGGGATGTCTCTAGTGGGGAATCAGTGGGCAGAAATGAGGTCTAGCAGCACGGGGAGGCCAAAGTGGCTTCGGCAAAAAAACTGCTGAGCTGTTGCCTTCCACAGGGACAGTTGTTTTCATGAGAGTGGTTGGCTTCTTCAAACGGTGCCCAAAGTACCTACAATGCAGTGTGCACTGATTTTCCCTATGGCCTATGCCAGGCTGGGGAAATAAGTTAGGGAGGTCCAAACATTGGTACTGCTTCACGTCTATCTGAATTTGACAATGATTTGTTCTCAATAGAATTACCTTATTACTTAGCTTATCTACCCCAACACATGGAAAATCATTTCTATACAAAACCACTTCAATAATCATTCCCTCATTACTTTATATCAGTCAGACAATCTCATTTGGCTGACCACTGCTATTTTGCTACGGATGTCTCAGAGTCTGTGGATATTTATTACATTGTACAAGCTCCTCTAGGAAAGGGCGTCTATTCCCCTCCTCGAGCTAAATCTGATTAATCCATTATTTGGTTAAGTCCCGCTGTTGTCTCCCTGGATCCAAGCTCCCTTTGGTGTTTTCCCTTAACTGAGGGTGGGCCAGCATGGTACCGCTGAGGGGCTAGTGGGATTAATGCTGCCAACTGACACTAATCTCATTGTGGTTGAGGCTTTAGAGAGACTGTGTACACACCCACTCTACTCTCACTCCCAAACATTTGTATTTGTGGCATCAATCCACTGGGACAGGGGTGCTATGTTTACTGGTCAGCTCACGGATGGACATAACTGTGTATCAAAGGAATACCAACGATAACTTGGGACTTTAAAATTATGTTAAAAATAAACTACAGGGTGTGTTGTCCTTTGGCAATTTAAAAAATGTATTGGCTGAGGGAAATCAACCGTGAAAAAAAATGGAAGAGGTTGAGGTTCACTTTATCTTTCATTCATTTACTTTTTTTAATAGAGACATTGTACAAATCCAAAATTAAAGTCCATTACCTTCCCAAATGTTTCATAAGCTCTTTGGCTCACCCGAATGAACCTGAATGAAAAGTACATATTGTGTACCTATTGTATAAGATGATCAGTGCTTTTCACTCATGTAAGGAGCTACTCTTTAAAATAGACACCGTAGACATGGCTAGTTTCCATGGCTACCAGAATCAAAGGTGTTAGAGGCAGACAGTTTATGTAATCTGCACAGTTTATGTTATAGGATGTAACGTCAGGATTTATCTCTGAACTCCATCTTGCTCCAATGTTCAAACCACCCTAAACTCAAGTAAAAATGACAAAGTTACGAAAATGACAAGCAATTGCAAACTGTTGCAAACTCCAAGTTAAAACGCCTATATGTCTCAGCCCCACCATGACGGGGAATTACACACATGGTCACGTGATGGCAGTGGTGATGATCATGACAACGATGTCATCGCCTTCTTGACAGTTTGTGGGACAGCGAAGCGGGCCCGGCGGGTTATGTTGCCACTGTTCTCCTCCGAAAGGTTAGGTCACTGCTGGGACACGGCTGTTTGTAGTAAACATATGCAGGTGGCGAAATGGAAATGCGGAATTCCAAAACAGATTGCGGTGAAGTCGTCGTCCAGGCCGGGCATCGGACGTCGGTCATGTTATAATGTCGCTTTAAAAAAAAGTAATAACCAAGTCATCGATTATCATGTCATACGCTTGGGCGGATGATGATTAAACCACAAGACTGGCATTGATGCCACGCTGTTTAATCTATATACCAGTATCCCTCATGACTGATCTACACAGAGATGCATTCAATGCATTTAAAATGTAAATTTTAAATACATTGAATGTATCTCTGTGTAGATCGGTCATAGTCAAGTAAAAAAGCCCAAACATTCGTCGGCTCCACTGCAAGGTTTTCTTGAAATATTTTGGAAACCTCATCCTACAAACTGGCTTCAAACAATGTGGCCTACATTTCTGAGCAGCCCTCTCCTACCAGCCCATTTCCTGTGCCGATAACCAGAGCGAATGGCAAATCCAGAGAGACTCACATTTAATAAGTGACTTTATTTTATGTGGGCTGCCAGTGACTCCCTTTACGGAGTGCTTTCAGGTGTGCTTGCAGGGCGACACTGCCTAATAGCCGAGCGCTGAACCTGCAGCGCCGGGCAGCAGGTCATAAATCCCACTCCTCTGCCCTGGTGTTAGCACGAACGTCAATGTCAATCCCTCGCAACACAGTGCCCCTCCAAATCATTTAAATCGTGATTTACGATACTTTTATGACAGAGCCCAGCTGGATTTCAAACATAAGCTGAACTGAGTGGCAGGCGAGGATAGCGACGTGGCTAGCGCTGATCTACTATTCAGTGATCAATAAAACAGGTGGCCAAGCAGTGGGTAGCCGGATTGGCTGAATATGACCTCACAGAAAGTCCTCATTCAGAGCAAAGTAAGTTGATCGTCACACAGGTTGAGGTTGAAGCTGTTACAAATTACCTACTCTTTGTGGGGGGGTTTTGTAACATGCTTTAGAAGTTTGTCTAAGACATATCAGGTGTCAAGGCTGAA